>JBBPKD010000023.1:0-60936 GCA_038089075.1 Singerocomus inundabilis
TCGAGCACGTTGTATCGAGAAGCTAGAGAAGCTCGGTGATGCTGCTATTGCCTCTCAGGTCTACGAAACGGCCATCAGACATTACTCGGACGCGTTGACACTCAATCCGACAAGTCAAACTGATATTCTCCTCAAACGAAGCGGAGTACGGGTAGCCATGGGCTTATGGGATGAGGCATTGATCGATGCTGACAAGGTACGGATCGTATTTACGCTTCATTCAACAAACTTCCATGATACATATTATCCAGGTGATTGAGCTCGATCCATCAGCGCATAAAGGGTACAAGAGAAAGCACGCAGTGTTACACGCCATGGAGCGATACAGGGAAGCATTCAGAGCATTCGAGACGATGCTTTCGAAGCTCGAGCAATCTCCTCATCCACACATCCGCGGTACACATTCATCCGTGTCGTGTTGAACAATGCTTATTTGTTTTTTCTCAACTGTAGAACTGCGTGACCAGTATGTCGATGCCACACAGACCATTCGAACAGTAATCGACGAGACTGTCCGCGATATGCCACATGTCCTCATCGATACCGCTACTGGTCGACTCTATGATAAAGCACAGCAAGCAGCAGCATTCGAGGAACTGCCGATCTATGACAAGCTACGATCTTCAATGACGACCCAGCTCGACATTGCGCATATTAAGAGAGCTGTGAAGATATTCTACCGATATGTGATGCTATCCCACAGATGGCAGCCCAACGAGCCGACATTTCAGCTCCTTGAGAATATTTCGGTCTTCGATCTACAGGAGAATAGCAAGCTGCGAAGGTTCTGCGAGCTCGTGCGCTCTCTTGACTTGTACTGGGCCTGGAGCGACACATGTTGTGTGAATCGACTCGACAACCAGGTCCAGCAAGAGTCGCTGGTTTCCATGTTCAGGTGGTATCATGGGTCGTTCCTCACCGCCGTTCACCTTCTTGGCGTCTTGTCGGAGTCCCAGCAACCTGGTCACCTGTGGAGAAGTATCTGGAATACTCGTGCATGGACATATCAGGAGTATCTTGCCGCCAAGACAGTACAGTTCTATACAGAGGATTGGAAGCCATACCTTGGCTTGGACATCTTCAATCACAAGCAATCATGGGTAGTTCTTTCAGAAATGGAACAGGTAATGAACGTTGCGACACAGGAGCTGGCTACTCTTCGTCCAGGGTTACACAGAGTGCGGGAGAAGCTCTACTTGGCTTCGATGCGCCACGCAACACGCGAGGAAGATATTGCATACTCGCTACTCGGGATCTTCAACATTGCAATACCAATTATATATGGTGAAGGCAATCAGGCAGTTGGTCGGCTGCTGGAGTATATTCTAACGCGCTCGGACAACGTTACACTTCTGGCTTGGACTGGAAACTCGGGCAGTCACCACAGCTATCTGCCTGCCAATCTGACCGTCTATAACCAAATCGTGCCACCACATCTTCCCCCACTCCTTGACGCGGAGGAGATGGATAATATGGTGATGAGATTGCGTTCATCCTCTCCCGACTTCTCTCTGACGATCGCGCTGTACGAGCGACTGTATGATCTTCCCCCACTGTCGCTCGTTGCTGGTCGATTGAAACTCCCTGGTATTGTCTTTCCTCTCACCGACCTTGTCCTCATCTCCGAAATAGATGCCGAGTCAGACCTTCGTGTCTATCATACGATGACACCCATGCTTGGGGACATAGAGATCAGAACTGCAGACAACTTATCCTTATCTGGGATGGAAGGGCTGGTCCTTGTTCATCCATGGGTTAGCCCACTCCTCGATCAGGACTTTTCGCGCGGATCTGCCCACTTTGACCGCACGACTCTGGCTCTCCGATTGGTCGTCCGGCTGAGGCAACGATTTGGTGCACTGTTGCTCACACCATTGGCACGCGTGCAGTACAGCCGTGTTGCGGCGGACAGTTTGATCATGGTTCAGATTCGGGAGGAGACGGAGTTGACTGAATTGATAAATGCCGTCCGTATGGTTGACGTGCAGTAGATGGATCGTGGATGAACATTTACACGGGCTTTGGACCTTCTGAGATTACGATATGCCATATCCCCCCGCCGCAACATTCGGCGTTGTTAATGTAACGTTAGTTTCTCTTATTGTATCCAATGCTGTTACACTTTACAAAGGCCGCAATACACTAATGTAAGAATTCGAATGAAGTAGGGTGTGCAGTCAGAGACAACAAGTTGTCTCAGTGATGGACCTAGGAACATCGAGTGGAACGAGTTTGAAAAAGGGAAGCCGGTGTGGCTTTGGTATACAGTTAATTCCCTCATGATATATACCCCCTCAGCCTTCAGGAGGGCCAGGCTACCTTGAAGTATGGGTTATGAGGAAGGAAAAATCCCTGCATGTCAACTTTGGAAATACAAAAATGTATGGGTTTAAAATGTATGGGTTTACCTGGTATATGGGTTCATCCTCAACGTTGACCGACGTATAAAGTCGTTTTGCATGGCTTCCGCATCATGGCTTTGGTATGTCTGCCATGTCCATTGACATCGTGATTGAAGAATCCACCGCATACTCATCACAAGCAAGAAACTCTTCCAAAACCAAGTTTTTCTGATGGAAATGACGATCACCGGTGAGTTCCATGGTGGAACTGGAACCAAAGGGGGTTTTGCAAATCAAGAAAAGCCTGAGCGTGGCACTTTACGATAGCCTGAGAAATGCACAGGCACGCACGAAGTTGAAGACCACAGAATTCCTTGTCGAGTCCGTTCTGAATTCTGACCATTAGCACATAGTTCGTTCCACGATTGCTTCTCGTTCCCAACCTTGATGTATTGTCCATCGACAACTCGAGGGTCACCACCACATAGACGACAACCATGGGTGTACTAAGGTGAGAATAAGCCCCCAAACACCGTGATTATCTGTTGTGATTCGATAAGGAGACACGCACGTGGACGCAAAACACCGATGTTGCGATGTATACCAAGTAGACGATCACACCTCTCATTTTCCATCGTCCTAGTCCCTGCCCAAGCATGTCTTCGGAAAAAGGTCAACTATCAGGGAATGGTGAGCACCTAGACGACACATCTCGGAGTGCAGTGCTGACAAGACCAAAGAGTCGAGCGGAAATAATCCATCCTCCGGCACCGTTCGCGGGAGTAAAGCAAAACTAATTAAAATGGATAGTCAAGCCGATATATGTTCGGTTGCCTTCCTCGTCGATGGGAAGCACTTTGTCAGTGGTGACGGAAAGGGGAAAATTCGACGCTGGAGAGTGGAGGACGGTGTGGTGGTGGAGACGCCGATGGATGTGGGGTGTGCCATTTACAGCATCGCAGTTTCACAAGACGGACGATGGGTCGTCAGTGAGACGAGAAATGGTAAGTAGCTGTGTGCGATGCGGAGAGCCATACCAAGGTGAGACAGTTCAAAGCGCACAACGATTGGGTGCTTGCGGTGGATGTCTCGCAAGAAACTGCTCGGCCCATTACGGATTCACGAGGACTCGGTAGTTGCGGTCAAGCTCTCGCCTGACAGACGTCTCATCGTCACTGCCACTGTACGAGTCTATGACGCTGGGAATGGTCGTCTCCTCGTCGACGCCCCAATTCGAGTCTACGATACAAGCAACCAATCCCTCGCCTGGTCCAGAGTTGAACGCAATCTCTTTGCCCTATCTCACGATGGGAATATTCGCTGTCTCGACGTGTCAACCGGAATAACGCTCTTGAAATGGTCCATTCATAGCATTTTTCAGCCCAGGTGTATCGCCTTGGCAAGCAATGGTAGATTCATCGCAGCCTCTGCTAATTCATCTGTATCACTCTGGGATACTTTGACGCACGAGCAAATCAGGTCTCCCATTCAACATGCACTGCACGACCATCTTAGCAAACTACGACATTGTGATGGGTGGAGACAGTACAACCTCCCTGCGAAATATTCGTGGTGTGCTTCCTCCTCTTTATTTTGATAATGTGTGTACCCTCGCGTCCCAGCCCATTGTGCAGGATTCCTTAATGACGAACCATTCCGTTGACTGATACAGGCTCTCCCCGAGCGGGCCTTGCAGTATATGAACGTGGAAGACAACGATCTTCAGGAGAGAGTCCAGTCCCTTAGTGTACAGGTAGAGATATCTGGTGGGTCATTAGCAGCTCGACTTGTGTGTCGCTGACGTTCATGTTTATCAGACAATGAGATCGCGAGTCTCAAGGAAACCATCGAGCACCTGCGTGACGAGCTCTCTGAATCACTACGCGTAGCAAATCAAGAGAAGGCCCTCAATAAAACCATCGAGTTTCTTCAGTGCAGGAGACAAACTCAAGTGCATCCATCGCCAGCCCCGCTTGCGTGACCGCTAACAGCAGCGTTGATTAGACGGAAAAATTGCAGGCCTTGAAAAAGGCAATCGGTGCCTGCGTGACGAGCTCTCTAGCTCAGAACGCGCAGTCAATCAAGAGAAGAGGCATCAGGATACCCTCAATGAGACTATTAGAACCCTTCGTGCACAGGAGGCGAACTGGAGTGAGGAAATCGCCACCGTCGTTTGCATGTTGTTGACATCCACGTTTACTAGAGAGTAAAACAATGGGTCTCGAAGAAACCATCGAGCAACTCCATACTCAGTATACCTACTCACAACGTAGGGCCGATGGTCTTGTCTACATAGTTCGTGCGCACGAGCAGAAACATCAATACGAAGTACCTTACGCCGAAGAACGCATATTTGATGCTATGGTGTCCTTCCTTGAGCTCGTGAGTACCCTGAGCGAGGACGTCAGAAGCGACAAACTTATCATGGACTCGCTTGTCGGTGAGTCTTCACGTCATACATTAGCATAGAGTGTTCAATTGTTACTATTAGAGTTAACGCGTCGATGCGTCACGACCCTAGAAAGAGTTGGCGATCAGGCGTCGAGAGCAGAGAAACAAGATGAAGCTCTCACGACCTACTCTACTGCCTTGTTATTCTGCCACCCGGCCCCGAAAGCTCTACTCATCAAATGGGCAGGCGTAATATTCATTCGAGATACAGTTAACGAAGCATTGACTGCTGCTGCCAAGGTATGTTTTCGCGTGACACGTTGTGTTTGCCCATTGACTCTCTTCCGGTCCAGTTCCCGCTTCCTAAGTTTATCATCTACCAGGCAATTTGCGCTGTTCTTGAAGAGAATGGTTGCATCACGAATGCAATTGAATGTTTCCATGAAATGCAGGATGGGGTGCCAGAGGACATGAATACCCATGATGAACAAGCCTATTGGGAAGTCGGTGAGTCGATTGTGACATAGGCAATCGGGATTAACTCAAGCTACTTCCCCAGATTTTCGAGCACGTTGTGTTAGGAAACTGGTGATGCTCGGTGATGCTGCTATTTCTTCTCAGAACTACGCGACAGCCATCAAACAGTACTCTGATGCGTTGACGCTCGATCCGGTGAATCGGGTTGATATTCTCCTCAAGTGAAGCGAATTGCGGGTAGTTACGGGTTCATGGGATGAAGCATTGACTGATGTTGACAAGGTATGGATCATACCTGCGTTCCGTCTAACATATTAATCGGTGAACCACACTCCAGGTGATCAAGCTCGATCGATTAGGCTATAAGAGATACGAGAGAAAGCACGCAGCGTTACATGCTATGGAGTGCCACAGGGAGGCATTCGGGGCATCCGAGATAATGCTAATGAAGCTCGAGTAATCTCCTGATCCACGCATCCGAGGTACATGTTTCATCTATATCTTACCGAATAACACTTATTGATTTTTCTCGACTATAGAACTTCGTCATCAGTATGTCGATGCCACACAGACCATTCAAACAGTAATCAATGAGACTGTCCACAATATGCCATGTGTCCTCATCAACACTACTACTGGTCATCTCTATGATAAATCACAGCAAGCTGCAATCCTCAATGACTACTTAGCTCGACCTCACATGTATCAAGAGAACTGTGCAGTTATTCTACCAATATGTGATGCTGTCCCACAGATGGCAGCCTTATGAACCAATGTTTCAGCTCCTCAAGAATATTTTGGTCTTTGATCTATCAGAGGACAGCAAGCTACAAAGGTTCTGTGAGCTCATGCATTCTCTTGACTTGCACTGAGCCTCATTAGTAACTTTACAATTGTCTAATCTTGGCTAATCTTGGCTAAACCCACCTAATCCACACTAATCTCAGCTTATTTCTTTTAAAAAATACTATGTGAGCTAGATATTAGTCATGATTTAGCTGGATTTAGCTAGATTAGATATTTGTAAAGCTACTGATGTTGTGTGTAACACTACCCTCTTTGTCTGCAATTCCCACTGGCAGCTCCTCAGGCTTATTACAGCTTCCACTCTCATGTGTCTGAATCAAAGATGGGCCTCAAAGGGTTCATTACTAGTACCCATCTGTCTCATTCTAGACACACTACATGACTTCAAGTTCACAAGTTGATTGTTAGCAGTGCTTGTCAGACAGACCAGCCTAGACATGGCCATAGACACTGGTAAGAAGCTTCGAGACGAATGGAGAATATATGTCTGCAACCCTCTCATAAAGCTGTCTTAGATGCTCCTTGTGATGCCGACGTTCCCAATGCGATACGCCATCCTAAAACGTGTTATGCGGATGCATCGACCACTCTAAGGCCCGTGCCGAAAACAGCAAAAGCCTAGGAACCTTCTTAGGGACTCCTAATCTTTGTGGTGGAATATACGGGTTCAGATTGATCCGAGAGGTGAACTTGTAAATCCATTCCTAAGGCATCTGTCGTTCGATGGGGTTTTCATGAAGAATGAAATCAACAAGGCTCTCCAACTGACAGATCCATGATGTTTACTCCCATTTTTTAACTGGGGCGCTTTTAGTCTCTGGCGGAGACGACACTGGCCCAAACGTCTTCTCCGAGTTGCTCATTCCTAAAAGCTAATCAGTCGTGCTGCCGCGTCAGGTACAGTGCAGTGCACTTGTCTAAGCAGGGTACCTTGTGATCGTTAACGTTGACAGTTAAAGATAGAAGTAATCAGACATGCCAAATGCACGTCCGGCGAAAGTAAGCGCGTCGTCGGAGTTGTCAGAGAGACATGTGGGACCACACCCACATGAAACCGCCTGGCACATGAATGCGGGCACAAATGACGTACCTAGGCGATGATCCAAGCCACAGTAAACTCACCGTCTGCTCGTCCCCGAGGCAAAACGAATATACTGTAAACTCATGCACACGCGAACATATCAATGAAACGACGATGTGTAGAACCGGAGACTATATTCGGATGTGTAGCACGAGATGCAAAACAACGAACGAAGCCAACAGGACGTAGGCGCTGTTCCAGTCTATGCTACGCGGAGAGGCGCTGGCGCCCTGGGCCCCGTCGGCGACCCAGTCCCGCCACGCGGCCTGCATGGAGATCACAAACGCTTCGCTCTCGGGACTATCCTGGCCCTCGTCGGGGTACGAATATGGGTCGACGACGGGCGTCAGCCAGCCGTCTGTGGTAAAATGAATCAATCCAGAGCCATTGGCAGCGGACAGACGCTGTCTCGAGAACTCGGCCTGTGGAAGGTATGTATGGACGCCCCATAAAAGGGATAAGCGATAGACGGTGCTTGCGAGAAGAGCCGTGGACGCCGCGTCCAAGAACGTCGATGAGTTGTCTGCATAATTACGGAATAACCCACTGGAGTCCTTGGAGAAAGTCTCGGTCGTCAAAAAAGGGGAAAAAGGAAGTCGACGCTGGTTCGAAGCAAGAGAGCAGTACGTACTAGATGGCGGTACATTGCGCCGTGGATCTCTTCAATCCATTGGGCGAGATCTGCTTGTTGCTGTTGCAGTGAGTCTGCGTATTGTGACTTTTGAATCGTTCCGAGGACTCGAATCATCCCCGCTGCTGCCCATGCGTTCCCTATCAGGCTAATTAGCATGTACTTCCGACGACGAAGTAAAGGAAGTCACCTGTAGACCAGTGCCCGTTATCCGTTCCATATAAGCCAAGTTGTATATGCTTCCATAGATTATTAGCATGTTCGTCTCGTAAGTACAATCTATATAGGTTAATCTGGTTGTGTGCTTCTTGCAGCAGCGACATATTTTGGGTGATCACGCCATAGTAAGCCAGGAAGGGCGGCACCATGTACACAAAATCACTCCTGTGAATACCACAAACGATGGCATTCAGGTCGCCACATGCACAAAAGTACGAGGCTCACCATAATTGTACCTGGTCCATGCGATGGGAGATGGCACCATCCTCTGTTTTGGGGGCTCGTTGAAACAAGAACTCGAGCTGATCTTGGGCGGCGCCCGCATAGTCCAGTCCATCTGATGCGCCCTGTCCGGTCCAGTTGGCGAGGAGAACCCCAACGCCGATGCTAGCTGGATCTCCGGCGCTCGAGTCTTGAATCAGCGGTTGTGGACCGGTGATATTTCCGTTCGAGACAGAACGGTTTGAAACGATTGCGTGCGCGATGGCAAACACGTCGTTCAAACCGCTCGCCAGTTCAGCGGAGACCTGTTGGGGTGGAGGGACCGCAGAGGAAGAGAGGACCGAATAGCTTGATGCATTGTACTCGAGGAGAACTTGGGCACGGGTGCCGTACTCCCAACTTTGAGATGAGGTTAGTGAGACGATTCAATACCTGGGTGGGAAAGCGTACTCGCCTGTGGCTGGCCTCGTCTGCGAGTCGTTGGCCAACGAGCGAAACTTGCGAGTTAGTGAGATTCTGGGAAACCACAGGGGCAGAAAAGGTGATCCAAAGCACATAGACTACCCAGCTACATCTCTGGAGGCTCGAGTGGACCAACATTTGGGCGCGAAGGAACAGCACAACGGAAAAAAGTTGTTCAGTGCCAGTGTCCAAAATGTTTCATTTTCTGCGGGTGACGTGGTCAAAATTAAAAGGTGAGAATCCTTGTGGGAGTCACCAATGTCACCAATAACAGGAGACGGTCGCCGCCTCATTCGCACAGATGTGACTATATATAACAAATGGGTGGAGCGGTGTGTGACAGCTTTCAGTATGTCGAGGTTCATGTGGAACCGGAAGACCGGATCGCAAAAACAGTGGACACGCGACATCGCTTTATCCTTGAACATATCACAAGTACGCATCTAAAGAGAGTCAACTCAAATAATGTGCATTGCAGGAGCCCGAGTGACACTCACCACACGTAGAGAGCCTTCTGTCATTATACGTCAGTTCATTTAAACCCAATCACCTTAACGTGCCCCATTGCAGTAATGCAAGACAAGATGCGGAGGCGCAGATACTCATGCTCGGGTGTACTTACGCGCCTCGAAATTCTCTAGCCCCTCAGAATCCGCATACGTGATGCCTTACATGCCTAAACTTCCCCCTTGGTGATGAAAAACTGGCAATCGTCAATCATTGTCTCAAAAGCATACCATATGAAAGATCTAAAGGGACACTCTACCACAGCGACTACCCTGTCACTCCATGTACGACCTGGATGCCCAGCTCCGTCAAGGCTCTTCGGCCACGCGCTACCCAGTAGGCCACTATCGACGGGTTATCAAACCACATGTTCGTCTGCAGGTGAGCTTGATCCGTCGGCACGGCGAAATCAGGTGTACTGTTCATGTCATTCCCGTTTAGTACGACCGCGCTCTCGTTATACCCTGTCTCAACGATACTGTGACACTTGAAGTCCAATGTACCAGCTGCCTCCCGCCTCTCCTGGGTGGCTAACAGCCCACCTTCGCGGATCCACCCCGCGATATTGCTCTGCAACTTTACAGTGTCGAGGATGCCGATGACTGCCAACAACGTCGCATCGTATGGTTCTTTCTCTACATCTTCCGAGAGAACGTCTTGAGGGGATAGCTCCGAAGCCGTCTGACCGATGAAACGATTGGCTGTCTCGACCTGCTTCTTCCGCTTCGCTTTCTTGTCTTCTTTGGGCTTTGAGGCTTGCAAAGATTGTAGATCATGCCGCCTCCTTGCACCATCATACTCTGGTATGCATACATGATTATGCGGCTGTAGTGCTGCCTTGTGGGGAGAATCATCGAGCAGAAGGGTTGTGAATGCCGAATGAATGGTTCGAGGCTGTGATGTAGAGGACCCAGGGCTAAGGGGAGATGCAAACAAGTTCCATGGTTTCCTAAGGTCCTTCGTCGTGACCGTCTTCTGATCTGGAGGGTAAACGCTAGTCAGGATACGTCAATCAAAGAGGTGATACTCGACCAAATAATTCAAGAGGAACGAAGAAAATCGTCGGTACTCACGGTACTCTGCTTCCGTCAGCCCGAGACTCTTCCGGTTCCATACTGCCTTTAGTTGGCTCCTGGTGGTTCCAAACACCTTGTTGACCATATCATCCACACTATGAGGCTGCGCAGACGACCAAACCATTGTATCGAGCCATATCTTTGTCTCCGGACAAAAAATATACTGTTGGAAAGACTGCATATACGGACGGGGGTGTATGGGCCGTAATTGAGGTCTCGATGAACTTCGAGATCGAGCAGAGCGGATAAGGAGAGTGCCATTTAAATCAAGGACAAGAAGTTTGCGCATCATTCTGGGGTCTTGCAGAACCTCTGATGGCTCTTGCGAAAGAGAAAGGTATTCCGCACTTGGTTTGGGCAGCTGAGAAGACTTGTGTGGTGAAGGCGACGTATTCCGTGGTAGGTCAGGCAGAATGGGATTCAGAGATGGTAGAATAGATTCCGTTGGGCTTCTTGCATGAAATGTAGGCCGAGGGATGTAAGGTGGTGGGGTATGTGTCGAGTAGCGTTGGCGTGGAAGGTTTCCGTAAGGTGGACTCCTATCCCTCCGTGGTTCCCGGTCGTTCCAATTGTGAACAGGTCCAGAATCACGCCGCCGTCGAGAATATGTAGATCCTGCGTACCATGGAAGACCGTCGTCGTGCCACTGCTCGTTGTAATTCCCTCGTCCGTATGAATGTTGAGAGTAAAAAGGAGCCGGCGCGACACCGTCTCGCCAATAGTTGACGCTTCCGGTTGGGAGAAGTTCAGTGGGGGATGCGCATTGTCTTTGGCTGTATTCGTCATAATGAGAGCGCCCATACCGCGGCTCCCTGTAGGATGAAGTAGGGTCGTCCCAACGCCAACGATCGCGTGACATTGCAAGCCCTTGAAAGCGGACGGATGCCCGAAAGAGTTCCGGCCGCCAAAGGAATAAAATATTGGGAAGACTGTCGTTCAGCCAGGTGGTAACAAGAAACGTCCCAGTGGGAACAAATTTGTGGGTTAACCTACTCTATGAAAGTATTAATGATATTACATAATGACCAACGCTTGAGGAAATAAGTACAATATGGGAGAGATACTCTTGACAATGCTGTGGACGACGCAGAAACACGAGGACCGTCGAGTTCGACTCGAGGAGAAGGCGATAAGCAGAAATGGGTCGATAACGATTATGTAAGCGAAAGTGGGACTGGATAATATTTATACAAAAACAAAAGAAAGTGAAATAGACGAGTGGCGAGAAAGAAGGGAGTGAAATAAGGAGATTTATAAGGAGTGATGACATCTGAAACTGAAAGCAAGGAAAATTATGGATACACAAAGAGTTCAGAGATCAAAGCAAGTGAGAGTCGGTAACCATACGGAAAATCCTGAGGCCTGAGGTCGTGTCGCAATATTCGATCGGCTCTGCTGCACTGTATACTCAACGTATCCTCTTGTACTGAAGTACAGATACGGTCTCGATAGGCCGTCTGGATTTGACGACACAGGTATACACCACTCGTCTTGTGTCTGTGCCACTCGCGCAGATTCTCTTGGCCTCTTTGCCCAACTATTTCGAAGTGTAACGACCGGACCGCCACGCACAGCCGCTAATCCAAAAGGCAGAAGTAATGAATGACTACTATTCAGTATCACGGACAGTATATGTAGTAGATACTGGGATCTACGTAACCGGAGTGCTACACGAAGTCGCCATTAAGGGATCGCTCGTAGTACTGCTTATGGCATAGTCATGGCATGACCAGCTTGAGTACAGAATCGCATCTGTCGAGTTGTCTGAGAAGAAGCGATTAATGCTGAGTTCTGTAAGGCAGGATCCACGCGTATCAAAGGGATGTAAAACATTGTCATGTCAACTAGAGAAGCCCGGCCACACTTACATAACATTTGAGCGGCAACATCCGACTCAGATCAGGGTTGACGAAAAAAAAAAGACCCGTACATCGTACTCCGTGGACATAACTAAACTTCATCGGACTCGTCCGACCACGACGAGTTATCCTGCCAAATAAATACAATAAATAATACTCTTCATACAAGTTATACTTTTTTTTCGTGGAGATGCAGGGCTTATCCGCTCTCCGTCACTTCGGTAGTTCCACCTTCGGCTGGCACCTCCAGGTCAATCGACGTCAGAGACAATGTCGTTGTCGGAACAGGATGCGTTCGTCGTGTCGTGAAATCATCATCGTCGCTTGTTGAAGTACTGTCTGAGGTTGTCCCAGCACTGTCTCTATCACGAAGCAGAACACGATACGTGTATGTCACGACGACAAGCAGGTTGCAGACAAAGAACGATAGAGCAATCTTATGGTGGACGTTTCATGTCGCACAGGTCGGAGAGTGGAAAGGAGGGACTTACTTCGACATTTATTCCTGCGAGCATCACCAGCAACAAGTTAAGAACCTGGCCGATTGTGTGGAAAAGTGCCCCGAAGGCTAAGAGGACACTGGACGCGAAGATGGAGAGAATCATTCTCCTCTGACGTCTAGGCAATTTAACCCTCCAGAGCATACAAAGGGGAAGCACAACGAGGATGGAGACGGCAATACAATCGGCTGCACATCCATACGCTATCATCAGTATTGCAATATCGGTTGAGGTGCGAAATGCAAGCTCACTAGTGAACTCAAAGATCGAGATATCTGGCTTGACATGACAGAACGACTTTCCGGACACGACCTTTTGATGGTGCCAACTTGGATCTGAGGCACACTGCACAACTTTCTCGGTGACAAGTATCACCCAGCACGCTACAAAGAATGTCACACAGACATAGGTGAAGTGGAGTAGGCGGGGATTTCTATGGATAATTCTGATGATAGAGAATAGTACGCTCATGCGCACGGTCCTAGATATATGTACGATGTAAGAACAATCATGACAACGAAAGTAGACACGGACGTTACAATAGAAGTGAAGCCGAGTAAGTATATCCAATTGGTTATAATCAACGTCAAGCCGTCTGGACGCCGATCGTGAGTGCCTTTGAGGTCGTAACACTCCCGTGCTTACTAGCGAGCGCGAGGGTCCACTCCGCTGTGAACCAAAGCAAACCCGTGAACAACAGGATAGCTGCCCAAGCGTCTTCCCACCAGAAGCGGCGAATTTTGAAACGTATGTAAAGCCGCCATGCTGTCAAAAAGAGTCCTAATACATGAAATACACCAGTCGCAACTGGCGGACGTTGGCAAGTCTTCTGCCGCTAATATGAACAGTGTACGTACCTCGCACGGTGTATACCGCAGACAGCGTCATTCGGTGAAGTGAGGGAAGAGACAGTAAATATGACCCTCGACTTCACCTCATATAGATGAAGATAAACTTTGTCAAGCGAGAGGCCTATCGGCATGATGTCAGGTTATAAAGGGACCGCATTCAACGACAGCTCGTTATCACATCAAATACGATATCCCCCTGGCGCTCAGTATCGGTTTATAGCAGCCAGCACAAACCTGGCATTCATAGTCCTGCAAACGTATCATCAACTTGCATAATACATGAGTTAAGTTGGATTTTGATTAACATACCAACTAACTCAAATGTCGCATTGACGAGCCTAAAAAAATTGGCTAGATGTACAGAGTGAAAGTTGAGTTTCACTCCGAGAGTGATGTAATACAAAGTTGTTCCTACATTGCTGGGATCCAGTTCGGAGGCTGCGCTTAGGTCTCGCGCTGTTCGCGTAGCCACGGAAACGATTCTCAACACTGCAATTCTCGGGTCCAAGATCGTGGTTGTACACGGTAATCGACCTCAGTTCCTTGCTACTACCACTAAGTTGCTAGACGTGATGCGCGATGGATTGAACACTTACAACTACCTGGTTTACAGTGCTCATAACCCTTATAGACCCTTGTTGCTGGATGATACCTTTATCGCCTCGCACACGACTCGGCACTCGTAATCAATTGGTAACCATCCAACTCCCCTGCATCTGAATTCTCAGCCTAGTGCTTTATCGAATTCAGCTGCGTTACTGGTCAGGGAGGACTTGCCAATTTCCCCGGTGCCCGCAGCGGCTCGGCATTCAGATCCCTGGCTTGGTCATATTGCAGTGGCACATCACCGGCGTGACCAGAGAGACTTGTAAAGATCTCGGTAATCTGAGTTCGGGTTGCGCTCGTTCAACTTCATAACATATTCCGTGCGTTTAAAGTGGTTATCAAGTACTGGGGACAAGTATAATCAATTCAGGAAACGAGAGAATTCGGAGAGCTGCAGCCTACTGGCCATGGGTGGCGTGTAAGGGGCAGGTACCACTAGTAGTACGACATACGAAGCTATAAGTCCCGTCCCTGTCTTCTAGGGAGAGTGAGAACGTGGTACCCATGGTGATCATGTCGTCTTGCCAGAAATCAAGGGGATTAAGTCAGTTCTCACCCCATGACAGCGCGGGTTTTCATCAAGTTTAGAGTTACGTTCCTATTTCACTTCAGCCCTTCGCAGAATCAGGAGGTCGATCAGCTTATTAGGATGCTCCATGTTGAATTGTGGCTGAGTTACATTGCAGAAATCATAGAGGATGTAGTGACAAGCCTATCGGTGTTTAAAAGTGTTGTAAGTATAGTCAGTTCATAACTGTTTTACCTGACTTTCTCAGCCTAACCTGCAGCTGGAAGAATTGTGGCTGGTCGACTGACCGAGTCATTGACATCTTTTGTGGGAATATATTGTGTAATCTCTTCCACTTTGGGTAGCATATACGCACCTGGTTACATTTGAAACTCCGCTTAGGCAACTGCCGTGGATAAGTTTTGGGGTAGCAGTGTAGTCTCCGAACGAATCACATGTAACATGCATAGATCATGCGTCGAATGATTTCTGGGTATGAGGAACAGTATTACTAACTACACCAAACAAACATCCTGTAGTGTTGGTAGATCCAGTCTCCCACTTTTCTTCCCATTGATACATAGACTATTGAATGTTTTTGATTACTATCACATGTACATGAAAAGTGGAGAAAGCCAGAAGGCAAACATCATCTCATGTATTATTTGGGCTCACAGAATGTCATAGAATTATTAAGCTGAGGTAACTAGTGATAGCCATACTGAATCTCCCTAATTGCTATCTTGTAGAGGATAGCTCTCACCAATTGGTATTAGCCCATTCTGAAGTGACATCCTAAATATCATGGAGATGACCTGCAAGGCTGTTCAAGGATGTCGACCAATCAGGGCGTCCTAGTGGACGGAGTGCCAGTGCATTTCAACCGAGCGCGATGAGGGTAAAGCTGGGATACCACGAGTGATGAACCCGATTTGTCGCATCCAGTGGAAAGTACCACGAATGACCCTATTATATACATTCTCTCTTTCGTCGGCCAGCCGGGAGCGTAACTTCCAACTGTTGAGGTCAGCCCTGATAGCGTCGAAACGTTGGACAACTTCAGTCATAGTAGGACGTTTTGAAGGGTCTTTCTGAACCATGTCAGTTATCAGGGGTCGCATGAAATCAAACCCGAGTTTCGACTGAGTTCGGTTTAGTGATACATATACGTGGTAATATAAGATACTATACCTCGATGAAATCCTTCCTGATGGCATTACCGATGTAGAAGACGTCCGTAGCAAAAGGATCACAGGAAGCATCCGAGTTCTGAAATTCCGGAACTTCCTTGTCACCTCCCCAGATTGGGACCTCCATTGGTTTGACAATAGAGTCATCATAGCGACGCGACAGACCAAAGTCGATCAGGAAATATTTCGGAGGTCGTTCAGTTCGAGTCTTGTAGCGTGCAAGTCCGGAGAAGTCCCGCTTCATTAAAGTACTAACAGGATGGAATGCATTAATGTAGAGCCTACTTGGATCCATCATGATGTTCCTGGACGAGCAATCGCTGCAAGACTAGATCAAGGGATGAATCTCCATGTACTAACGATAGTCCGTACCGATGAGCAACACGGTGTTTGTGCATAAAATGGAGACCCTACCAAAGATCAGTGACTGGGCAAGTGAAACGTACGAAACCGTACCTCGAATAATTGCCTGATGCATTCAACCACCTCTCCGAAAGTGCCAAAGGGAGGGTATGTATTGTCCCGAAGTAGAGGCATCACGACAACTGTCTTTTCTTCCTCGTCAGGGACGGGCAATACATCATAAACCGGAACACAGTGATTAGCACTCGTGGCCAGCATTTCAGAGAAATATCGTGCAATATCTATTTCGTAGAGATGGTCCCTTCTGTTTACGAGCTTGAGTGCAACAAAGGCACCATCCGAAGTACGTGTGCCATCGAGGAACCTGGTGGCATACTGACAGTTTTCGATGGATGAGTGCCGAGACAAAGGCTTGATTGTATTTAATGCCCACCTGGGCTACATGACTATCTTCACGTAACGACAGGCTCTTCTTTGTTCCATGCCAAGATGGCACCCAACCCGGGGCATAACGAGATCGAAGCATATACCCATTGTTTTGCAACCAACCATAGTGTCGTGACCACCACAACTCAGGTTCGGAGAGCTCGCCATTGTCTTCGTTCGTCGGCGCGTCAGCGAAAGCTGCAAGCTCAAGTTGAGCAAGTAGTGTTTCCTCTCGCCTGGCATTAGCGTCTTCGACTGCCCGCTTTTTCGATTGGGTGAGCATGAACTGAATAATTGTTTTGTAGCCTTTTAATGGTCTGATTTACAAACATGCCCAAACATGGACCCACGTCGGACCCCCGTGGACTGAAGGTTGTCGCGGAGCCATATTTGAGTACTTAAGTGGTAAGAATGAAAGAAGGGGGGTTGAGGGCACTTTTTCCACACGGTGCCCCTCCTTGAAAGGGTGTATCAAGATGGCTTGCTCAAGGTAACGTACCCCTTGATCATGCCACCCGACAACCCTCAGACGGTACTCCTCACATCCGATCTTGGATCAGTGGGAGATTTTGACCCGACAGCCCCCCTTGCGAGGGTCACCGCCAAGGGTTCCATGCATACAGGCAACCTATATCTTCGACTAACGCTGAACGAAATGATACAGATTCGTAAGATGGCCAAGAATGTTGATGAAAATCATCAAGACCTTCTCCGGGAAACGAAGGCCCAGTATGACGGGTGAGTGGATTGGTGAAGTCTGTTTCGGATGGTGACTGTTTCGTTTCAACAGCTTGATGCGGCAGAAGAAGGATCTTGAGTCCCTTGAGGGGCGGAAATGGATATTCAAGCTCTTTAATTTCGCCTCCCTAAGAAATGCGAAACGGACATTCGTTGATAATGCCTATCAGCTCTGGGTTTCAACCAGGGTAATCTCTTTTTCTGGTGGTGTCGGGATAAAATGAGCTGATGATAATACCAGACCACATCCGATAGGTTAAAGAGAGCCTTTCTGTCGACACCTACGACAGATCTGGCCCCGGTTGAAAGTATGTGTCCATTGTGGCGAACTATGAGCTCCCTCGAGCGGCGAATGTAGGTGAATCAGTTGCAAAAGATGAGCGGATATCTGGTGTGGCGGTGGACGTCGACGGTCCTCTTACATCGGAGGCAATGGAGACTGTCCAAGAGGTGGCATCCTTTCTGGAATCTGGAGGTCCCTTCGCCGATCCGACCCCCTCTCAAGGTCAAGAGGGACAAATCCTGAGTAAGGCGACGATGTTCCATCCAATCATTCACTGATCGTATGCCTGCTAATTGAATCTTAGCCGCGACTAATACAGTGCTCGAGGCTGAGCCTGCGTTATCATCTGCCCGAAGCAGTATTCCTAGTAGCCCCAGCTCCGCGTCCACCTTCGGCTATGTCAGCTTTAACATCAATTACAACATCGTCAACAACATAGACACTAATACACCAGGATTTACCATTAACAACAACGGCTCAGGGAACAGTGGTACGGGTAGGTTCTATCTAGAGAGAACTCAGCCTTCGCCACCTGGTGACTCTGCTTTTATCATAGATATGAGACCTCGTTCTCCTGTGAACAACCCACCGTCCTAGTTTAGTCCCTTTTTCTATGGAATTTCTCATGTAGTCCTAGCTTTATAATAAGAATTTAAAATTCAAGTTCGTTCACAGGAAGGAAAATTTGGGGTTTGATTTATTCATATATGCGCGAGGTTGCACGGCGTTGAGGATGACACGTACAACCACTGGCGTTTGTCAGAAACCTTTTCTCTTCTCACCTATGGAATCTACATCCCTCAGAAAAGTCCTCGCCGCACCGTGGCTCGTATGACCAGATGGAATGACTGGTCATTGCACAATGTATCCCCCGTGGCCTTGCAGAGGTGAATCGCCTGCCACCATGCCCGTCAGTCCAGGTGACTTGTTGCGGGTGATCACAACTCCACTCCAGATTTCGTCCCCACCTCACCTTGCCTCATTTCGACAAACGTAGATGGCTGGGGGTTGCCACTTCTCCTCCCATGTCGCAGCTCGTCCAATGTGAATTTTCGCTGGCTGGTGTGCCATGCGCTCGGACTGACTCTCAATTGAGCAAATTGTACTGCTCGGGTGTAGTCGTCCTTCTGCCTTGTTTGACGACTAATATCTTTCCACTTACCAGGCCGCGTTGAATGCCAAAGCTCACTTTGTGGTCTTGGTTGTGGAGTTCAACTCGATCATGCGAACATAGCAAATACCGGGTAGAAGACAAACCTACGCCCTCAATGATGAATCCCATTTTTTCCAACCTTTTTGTATAGGTTTATTTGTTCACGGCCAAGACACTCTTCGAGGTCATCGTTGCAAGTACCTGGCTGTGGTGACCGGGTGGATATGGAGGGTGCTCTGGACCGACTAGAGTGTTCCCCGAGGTGTATCCGCCCCATTTCGTGCCCTGGTGTTGGTCTGAACCCTAGTTAATAGGGTTAGACCAGACGCCTCCTGGCCCTAGAGGCGACTGCTCGGGAGGCATCTACCTGGATTGTCTCAAAGTAACCCGAGGTAAGGAAGTGCCGCGTTATTCTTCTTGGTGTTCGTACGACCTTCGCCCACCGAGTTAAACCGAGAAATTCGAAGGGTGGAAGAAACTAGAGGTTCTCCTACCTTGCACCTTTTGATTGATTGGTTTTCAGTTTTCTATCTATAATGTGACTCGAGTCGTCGATGCCAGGGTGGTCGCATTGATACAGACCAGACATATCGCTGAATACGACTTTGAACTGTCCCCTTGGCGGTGTGCAGGTTATTGTGTTATAAACAACCTGATCTTGCCTCTGAATAAGTGGAGTGGGGACCATGTGACTCGGTGTGTAGATGGTAGCTGCCCTATGTGTCTAAACCGTTAATGCCTTCGTAAAGGATTGACTGCATTAAAACCATACACTTCCGCAACTAAAATAGCATATATCAACCCCATTAAGATCAACCAAATGCGCTCTTTTGTCGTTTTCTGAGCCGATATCTAAAGATCGTTGAGAGGCCAATCCGGTCCGCAACAAGGTCGCTGAGTTTCGCAACTCCGACCACGTTATCCCTGCACTGGTCGGTGCTATTAGGAGCCTCGTTACTACTGGTTAGTAGCCTCCAAGAATGTATTGTCCCATGTGCTTGTTTGCCTGGACATCAAGGTTACTGTAGTTACGAGAAGAGGCACTGGACGCTTTCGTGTTTTGCAATTTTTGTACGTTGACACCTTTGACGATATCGACTGCCCAAGGTATGTGTCGTGCGTGTGTAGCGATCTTCTACGTGTCTTTCAAGGGGCCTATATTCATGCACGAACGTCATGTGGCGCCCTGGATGCGGATCCACCGATCGGAGGTTCAGTTGGAAATCTTGTTCTCTGACAGAATGCATGAGCAGAAACACCGTATTCGCTCCAGATGAGTTCTTCCTGAACTCATTACCCCCAATGAAGACTCTGTCTATAGTGGAGTCACGAAATCATTCCTGCGCTCCTAGCAACACTTTCCAAAGTGACTATTTCATCGACTTGGAGCCTCCCTTAGTAAGACTCCAAGCCTGCGTCTAGAAGTTGAATTCAAGCGAATGGACCATACTCGCACAACAAATTATAGCCTACAACATCTGTCCAGAATACAGCAACATGAAAGCGATCTACATATCCCTCCAAGTTGCAGACGACTCTACGTTGCATGAACCATCCACCGTGATCTCCGGGTGCCAACACTTTCTTGCTCCTCACCTTGCTGTGCATTGTTGTACAAGGAAGAGCCAGACCGATCAACTGTCCGCTCGACGATCGATGTGCCATCCCGGAAGCGTGTCCGGAAGAGCACATTGGCGTTTGTGAAAAGACCTTCTTTGAGGGACACGACGATGAATTGTGAACCCTTGAATCGGTTTTTAAAGAGTTGTCCGATGTGTTGCGTGTGTGACAGGTCAAGCGCTGCATCGATCTCATCCAAAATATACATAGGAGCAGGCTTAAACTGGAGAAGCGCCATGATGAGAGATAAGGCGATCAATGAGCTGGTTTGGGAGTTTTATATGGGTCTGATTGAGCATGATATCAATGGCCACGCACCGTTGACCACCGCTTAGTTCAGTCAGGCTTTGCTTCCACACGGATCCAAGTCGAACCTTCACTTCGAGGCCTTGCATTAGATCTTGCCCCTCTGGAGGTTGTAACTTCGCAAAATTTCCAGGTAGTAGTTCGGCAAATATAGCACCAAAGTCTCTGCAGAGCGGAAAATCAATGACTCATTTCATGTGACGAGAGAAACAGACCCACCCGTCGACCTTCTCCCAAGTCTTTTGAAGTGCATCGCGCTTGTAGCGATCAAGCTCAGCGATCGTGTCCTCTATTTTTTGTTTGTCTTTCAATACAGTTGCCATCATCTTCTTGATTTCAGATTCCTTCTTCTCCACCCTAGTACCAGGGTGATGAGTCAAGGGAAACACACTATAAACCATGAGCCAGTACCGGACTTACGTTTCAATCATATTCATGACTTTAGGGTTAACTTTCTTCTTCATGCCACGTTGTCGTGCCTCTAATTCATCCGCCTTGCCGGATAAAGCTCTGATATCAACCGAATCAAAGTCGTATGGAGAGCCGGACTTTCCAAATGACCTGTAAGTGTTTAAAAGACGTGGAGGGGGCTGGCATAGAACAACATACTGGCATTCCTCGCGAATCCAATCGTACTGTTTTTCAAGACTCGCCATGCATTCAACTTGAGTAACCTTGTCCTTTTCTAGAGCACCGATCTCATGCTCCAAACGCTTCGCGTTCAGCTCCGTTTCAGATATGCCTTTTTTATGAGCTTTGATGGCGTCATCGAGTCCCTTCAGCTCGTGATCGAATTGAGTGAGAGTTGCACGTTCTTCTTGCAACCGCGCCTCCGCTTTGGCGTGCTTGGCCTGAACAAGGTCACTCAATTCGAATTTCATGTATACAGCCAACATACGACAAACCTCGATGTCAATCAGTTTATCCTGAAGCTTACCGACATCTTTCTGCATCTTGTCGATCTGCGCGAGGGCATTTCGAATCACGGCATCCGCAGCTTGAATATCATTTTCCATTTGTTCTTAAGAGATGAAACCGCATTAGACCTAGCAGAAGGAATGAAGGCTTTGCCCACCTAGTTCCAACAAAGCTGTTTGGTGTTCTTTTTGTTGCGTCTTCACCACGACCGCTTGCTTCTGGAGCGCGCTCTTTTGCTTAGAAATTTCGCCCTACACAGACCATAGTGAATAAGACCATATGACAAGTTCATATGCATCTTACTTTGAGCTCGTTGATCTTACCCTCTTTGTTGTCCTTGAACTCACGCATATCCCTTTCGAGCTTCTTAATATCCTCTTCGGCAGCCTTTTGCTTCTCCTTGGCAGCTTGAACAACATTTTGAAGCTCAACGATGGCTTGTTTGCGAGATTCGACGTCGGCACCCAGCTAGATATCATGCATCAAGTCGCCCGAATATTGTAGACGAAGTTATTTTCTCACCCTCGCAGCGTTGCTTCCTCCGACTTGCTCGTCCAACAAACGAAGTTCGTGTTCCTTAATTTCCACATCCCTTGAGAGTTTCCTCCACCGCTCTCTCCTGTCTCGCCCCGCACCCTCTGCCTTCTCTAATTCTGCAAGTCGTGTCATCGCTTGATCCAACCTTCTCTCGGCTTCTAACAATTCCTGAATCCTAAGCAACATACCGCTTCCACTAGGTGGTGCTCCACCGCTAAGTGTCCCGGATGGGTCGTAAACGTCACCGTTGAGCGTTACGGAGCGAACCTTCGCACCAAAGGTAACGGCATTAGCGGATTCAGCATCTGTACAGATGATCGTATCGCCGAACACATAGGTCATAGCACGAGCGACCTCATCGGGGTAACCGATAAGCGAAAGTGCAATGTTCGCCTTCCCAGGAGCAAGCCGCTCGACCTGGTCTAGTTTCTGATAGGTTTATAAGATAACTTGGTGATGGAAGCCGTGGATGGATGGACATACCTGTGGAGAAAGAGTGGGAGCATTGATTTTATTGAGGGGGATTATTGTTACGCGTTTCTTGAGTTTGCCATTCTGCAGAAGGTCCTTTCCAACACGTTCATCCTGAACGACCACGTTGTATAACTTGCCGCCTGCGGTAATCTCAAGAGCTGTTGCCTTATTAGAGTGTTCGGGAGAAACGGAAGTCAAGGTAGCAACAAGACCTTTGACTTTGCTGCGATCAAAAGTGGGATAGGGTGACGTATAATCAAAGGTCAGG
Source organism: Singerocomus inundabilis (assembly GCA_038089075.1). Taxonomy (NCBI): domain Eukaryota; kingdom Fungi; phylum Basidiomycota; class Agaricomycetes; order Boletales; family Boletaceae; genus Singerocomus; species Singerocomus inundabilis. The sequence continues at coordinate 22,816 of JBBPKD010000023.1, forward strand.
TTAGAAAGACGGTGTTTGATAGCATCACGGGCCTACAAGTGAGTGTTAGAGTTAGCGGTTTCAAGGCATTGCAAATATCATCCCCCACCTCTGTTCGCTGGTTGACTTCACCTCGGGCGGTGCGCAACTCGATATCGCACTGTTGCTGTTGCTCAGCGCTCCAACCACATTCAGCCAACTGACGTTTCAACTTGTCGAGCTCCCCTTTCATCCTGGCGAGGTTTTGCTGCCCCTGATGGGCGTCCTTCTCCACGTCCTTCCACTTTGCCTGAAGCGCCTTCAACTCCTTTTCGCCCATTGAGAGCTTCAGACGATTCTGTTCTTCTTCAGCGGTGCCCTGTGTTAGGCGTGCCCTCGCCTCTGCAATTTGACCCAAATAGCCTCCACCAGTGTTCGTAGTGTTGGATGTCGACAGGCCGGTTAAGAGGGTCTGGAGAAGTTCCTCCGAGTTTGTAAGAGTGGCCTGAGCTGCATCATGAGAGGTTTTAACACACTGATAGGCGTTCTCAAGCTGGCGGACTTGAGTCCGTTTGTCCTCGACCGAACCATGCAAGTTTTGAAGTTCCTCCCTAGACGTAGCGACCCTCTTTTTCTCTTCATCGACGTTGCCGTTCGCAAGATCAATCTGGGTACGGAATTTCTCCAGCTCTTTGTCCAGTTCTGCAACGGCCTCCTCCGTCTTCTTCAGCTTTCCACCCTTCTTCCGTTCTACTTCGCGTTTCTCGTTGACTTCTTCCCACATCTTCTCCGCTGTTTTGCATTCCTTCAGCAGCTTTTTCCTCTGCCTATCAGCAGCCTCTTTATCCGCTTCCTTAGTTCTAATGTCCTCTCCTGTTGCCTCGACTTTTCTCTTAGCGTCGGTCCATTCCCATGCTCGTAGCATACGGCCAATTCGCTCGAGCTCTGCTCGCTCCTTTTGCCAGGTGAGGAACTGTCGCTTCTCAGCGCGGAATTTCTCCAGTTTTGGCGAAATCTCCTCGGTGAGGATCGAACTGAGCTCCTGAACGCGTTTATCCTTCTTGTCCATTGTCTTCTTAGCCTTATCCTTGCGTTCTTCGAACATACGAGTACCCGCCGCTTCCTCCACCATGCCAAGAATCTCTTGTGGTCGCATGTTAAGGACCTTGGAACTTCATGTAGATAATTGCATAGAGAAAAGTAGATGGCGAACCTTGGTTATACGACCTTGCATGATCAAGAAGTTGGGGTTGTTGATGTTCAACTGAACGCTCTGAAAAAGATTCTGAACCGTCTGCTGAGTAGACTTGTGCCCATTCAAGAGATATTTTGATATATTGGGGAGTGCGACCTTCCTCGTTAATTGGTCAATAAACGTCAGGTCCTTGGACCTTGGAATGGGGGGGGGCTAACCTGGCGAGTAACTGTGATCTGTTTGTAATCCTCCAATCCGACTGGACTTTTTTCTCGATTCGAATTGTCAAAAACGATGGTCACGCTCGCTTTGGTGACACCAGCTTGTCCACGTTTGTAAATGAGATCTTGTTGGTTCTGCGCACGCATCTATACAGGCAAGGTAGGTGGTTAGATTGTTCATATAATAATATGCATACCTGAGCCATGTTTGTGATTCCAAGAACAAAACATATTGCGTCCAGGATATTAGACTTCCCTGACCCGTTCAAGCCAGTAATTGCGTTGAACGAAGGATCCCATCCCGTTATCTGCGTCCGCACAGGATACGATTTGAATCCTATATCGACGTCAGAGCGAAATTCGATTGGACTGTATGACCTACCCTCCAAAACGAGTTCCTCTATCCGCATTCTCCACGTCGACGATTGTGAGAGTCGCTCACCAGACGCGACGCGACGCGTCCACAAATTAAACCGGAGCGTAAATTTTAGTGTCACGTGATAGGTTTTAGGGCGCCTAGGTGATCTTTATCATCACAGACAGCAGTAGCGATCTGAAAACAGGCGCTTAGGCACCCTCTAATGCGTACCTCTACAAAAGTATCCCAGCAGTAGCCCCAAAGTTCTGCCTGTGGTCATCCCATGGGCTCGCCTAAGCAAATGGAATGTCGGAGCAAATCTGCCGATAAATTTCTGTACCGACTCCCACGCTGAGTGTGCCTGCCTGTCGACTTAACCATCACTTTCCCCTCCACCCACTTTCCCCAGACCTGACGTGGGTTCTTTCCGTGGATTAGGCTACGCCATAATTAGCTAGTCAGGACATCCTCCTCGAGCTCGCAATCAGTCGTCAGTACGACAAACTAGGACACGTATGGTGGTTTTCCCTGTTTTCTATCGATCTCACCATGTTCCCTCTCAGGATGTCGCTTTCGGATATCTCCGACTTAACAGACCTCTCCACTGATGAAGATGACGTACCACTCGCAAATCATACTGCCAAGGTCAAAAAAGCATCCAAGGAGTACAAGATCACCCATGTTCTTCGCGCCCCCCGAACAGCACAGTATACTGCCAAGTCGCTTTATGGTATGTTATTGTACAGTAGAGTCCAGTCCAAGACCGATCATCGCTTTCGTCGACAGACCAGATCATCGAGAATTCTATTGACCTTGATCCGGAATATCAGCGGGGTACGTGAAAAGAATTGCCGATGTTGAAGCTGCATTTAACGGACTTCATTCCAAAAGATGTGGTATGGCAGGAAGAAAAACAGTCTGGACTGATAGATTCCATACTACGCAATTATTATATACCCCCAATAATTTTTGGTACGTGAAATATCTATGCTGATCAAGTCAGATTTGAGAACGAAGTTCAAAGCCGTAACAGTCCAAGACGACGGAAGTGAACTGCGAACTTGTATCGATGGGAAACAGCGTTTGACCTCCATTCAAAGGTAACGTCAAGGTTCGGGTGTACTCACATACATGCTAATTCTGTTTATCACTTTGACGAAGATTTATTGATGGACAGGTATGTCATCAATCCAAGTTGCACTATTCGCTCTCTTACACTTTAAATACAGATACCACGTCAGTTGCTTTGTAGCAAATTTTTGGATGTTACTTATCCCTTCCTATCTTCTGGTCACTAGATAAAGATTTGCGAGTATCTGATTGATTAACCACCTACAAAATTTGTTTATAGACTGATCATTTACTTGCGCAGATTTACCAGTGAGAAACTCTGGTTCAAGTCTGGTGTTGCGAACGCAAGACGCAAGCTACTTCCACAACATCTGAGAACCCAGTTCGCAAATAAACAGATTGTGTGTGTCGAATACACGGGAATAGACAATGATCAAGAACGAGAGATCTTCCAGGCAAGTAAATGACCTCTCACCTTAAGTCAAAATCTTACTCTGGTTCTTTGTACATAGAGGGTCCAATTGGGCGTCGCGCTAACACCCGCAGGTGCGTCTCATCCACTTATTTGCTAATGATATTAATGCGACTTACTGGAAAAAAGAACGACTGCAGGCGCTTGTGGGCCCATGGTCCGCGACTATTCGCGAGATCCAAAACCATGTTCTTGGGGAGGATGGTTTCGAAGGTTATCTCGACTGGGGCCACGCTCGTGGAAGGGACTTTCAGTGCCTTGCTACTATCGGTTACCTCATCGAGAATCATCCAAAGACTGCGATTCCAGGCCCCAAGACACTCGAGAAATGGTTCCAGAAACCGCAACCCGTGCCAACTCAACTTCGTGCTGATTTGCACGAAACGTTCCGGATCTTTGTAACTTTAGCGCGTGACAAAAAATACAGTGGATCGCTCAATCGACCTACACGTGTTTCCCCGATCGAGTTCATCATGATTGGGGTATTGATTTTCTTAAAGAGGCAGACACTGTCACTCACGCAGATATCCTCGGCTGTCGAGAAAATGAGGAAGGATGTTCGTGCCTCGCACCAGGATATCCGTTCAAATACCCGCGTCACGAAACATTTGATGGAGTTTATGGCCAACAAAGTTAAGACTTCTGAGCTGAAGAGTGACGGTGAAGGAGATACACCCGCTGCCCAAGCAATAGCAAAGGTAGCCAAAGCTGTCAAGCGTAGAAGACCGACATATTCGGACGACTCGGACCTGGAGCCTACTCATAAAGTGAAACCTGCAAAACATCCGGCTAGTTCAACACCTACTCGTGGTCAGTAAATCCTGTATTTAGAGAAAGACTTTGACAATGCAAACTAACTGTATTGAAGTTGTCAAGTCATCAAACCACACATCTAGTGTGGGTGATCAGAAGACGAACGACACAAAGAAAGCAGCCACTCCACCAAAGCTCAAAACTACCCTGAGTGTAAAGGCTTCACAGCCATCCGCGTCGTCTCGGACAACTAATAATTCCTTGTCGAACCTTTACTCTGCTCCGGCCAACAAAGTGTCTATGTCTGCAATGGAAACACCGCGCAGCCGAACTCCGCCTCCGCCATCCGCTTCAAACGGCCATACCCCATCAGGTCCTACGTATCGTGCTCCACTAGCCATTCAAACGGGCCCTGTGGCCAAAGTCGAATCACCGCAGATGAATTCCCCAGCTACTTTGTCCGCAACTGATAGACTTGCACCAATCCGTGCTGCAAAGGCGTCGCTTGCTACTGGTTCTGGCTTACAGTCCTCTTCTGTGAACAAGGGTAGTGAAAGTGTGGTGATACCTAGTCCCAGCACAGACATCCCCCAAATACCAGCCAATCTTTGGCAGAACCCTGTGCCTCAGCCTACAGGACTCCAACCAACGGCATTGTCGCAACAACAACCCTTACCGCCACCGTCGACTCAGTCCATGTCCCAGTTTCCGGCCACAAACCCAGGGCAGGGACGTCATATTCCTCCACAGCTCAAGGGAACACTGCGAGCTCTAAGTGCCCAGTTCCCACAACTACTCCCTGCTCAAGGTATGAGTAATGGTGCTGTGAATTCAGCAACATCTGGGCAGCATGTACAATCAAGTGGACTTGCTGGTCCTCCTATGATGCCTTCCTCAATGCCTAGACAGGTGAATCCTGGCAATTACAATCATTCAGGACACACATCCCAGGGATATGGTGTTGGCACATTACAGCAGAGTCAGAATGGAAGATTTAGAGACTCACAGGGAAATTCGGGTCAGGTACCTGTGCCAAATGTGGGGCTTTCATGGCCACCGTCTAGTTTGCGCACAGGTAATGTGACTTCACAATCACCACCCACTGTGAACTTCTTGACTCCTGCCCCGACTGGTGTACATGCTCTTCCGCAACGCCCAGTACTCAATACCAACACTCCAAGCACCACTATGTGGGCAGAACCACATCGTCCTCCTAGGCTAGCGTCTTCAGAGAACGGGGCTTCAAATGGTCGACGGGGATCATATAATTCGGATCGACGTCGCCCCCCGGATGACAGACGGCCGAATAGATATGACCACAACCATGATAATTACCGCGACAAGCGAAACTGGTCTCAACCGCGACACTAGGTGGAGCGGGCTCCTCTTGAACACCCGAGCTGTTTCGGGGTATGGGCTAGAGTCCGAGAGCACAACCCTCAAGTGCACCTTGCCTGATGGATAGCAACCTATATATATGTACCAAGGCGAAGTAACTGAACGCCAGACATAAAAGATGTTTAATTCTTCAGCATTGCATTTTTTTTGTTGGACAAACATGGCAGAGGGGAGGATTGGTCATCAGTTTGTTGTTCACTCTATGCCTATTCTATTCTATAGTCTCTCAAGATAGACTAATAGTTCTTTAATTTATATTCGCAGCCTGATTGCGATCATATCGCATATCATGTCCATTCCATTACCTCAGTTTGCATGCATAATATGTTGTTTTGGCTCATCAATATTTCATGTTCAACCCCCTTGTTTCATACTGTATAATTTTGTCCCTAGTTACCCCATCAGCAACTACAGGATTCTAGACAGGGGCTTCAGAAAGCACTAAGTCATGGGGGAAAACAGATATAGTTTCTCCTCGGAAGTGCCTGAACACTTTGCTGCAAATAAGTTTTCACCCTTCAGGCCATCAACAGATAACAATGCGGGCCTTCTGCGCAGTGGCATTGATGATGATGGTTGCTAACGGCAGGCCCATATGGCACATGGGACCCCTGGAGCACTGCCTGCAACATCGACGAGCTCCGTCACGGGTTGATCCGAGTTGGGAAGCGTTGGGGCACATGGGGCACACTGATGAAACGAACGATCACGGCGAGAATAAATGAAATTTTTTTTTTAATGACAACGTGTAGGGCGAGTATAGTGCGGATGCCACAAACGACGAGGAACGGAGAGGGCTACATGGCAAAATGACCGGGGCTACTGTAGTAGGATGGTGACTGCCATGGTTACGCAGGCTAGCGCCACGTACGGCGAGAGGCGCTCTCCTTGTGTTCAACGTTTCGCAGGTCGGTCCAGGGAAACAGAGATAAAAAATCGGCGCACCTATGCGGGCCGACATGAAGAACAAACCAAAGATCCTGCACGCGCGTACGTCAACACACGAGAAAAGGCGATGAGGAGCTGAGGTGGAAGTTGACCGTACCCGTCCTTGTTCCTGTCGATTATACGAGGCGCAACGGCGCGCACGTAGGTGCACGTGCAGATCATGAGTAGGATGACGAGGAGCAGCGACTGGAAATTGAAGAGCGCTGACTTTTTTTTGGAACATAGTCAGTTTGCATGAAACATTTCTAATATCTCTCATCCAATCTCACCATGAACCACGCTTTATTCGAACGAAAGAGCAAAATGGGATTGCGGACGCCGTCCTGCAAGTGAAATAAGGGCTGGCAATGTGCCCAAAGCCGCGAGCGTTGCAACTCAGTGGAGCCCTCGCCACTGTGTTTCCTCTTTCGGCATACGAGAGCAGTGCTGCCAAAAAATTTTGACACCTTATCTAAGCTTATTCCAAGTCGAGCTCTGGGAAGAAATTGCCGCACATTGTCGCAACGATTGGAAAGAAATTTGGGTAGCTCGGTCTGAAGGTAGAGGTACAATGTTGTTTGTATGTTAGCAATATTTGTAGAAGTGTTCACCACGGAGGTTGATCCATATCAAGCCAACTCTGCGTGTCGGCTTAGCACAACTCTTCAGCGACCGCTTTTTGGTGGACTCGAGCTGGCATTCGGGTCTGTTTCTGGCCATGTTTGATGTGTTTGACGTCCATCTCGTCTCATCGACCATATGGCCGTATCACGGCGATATTAACACTCCACACTCATTGCAAATGTCTTCCACGGGTCAAAGCTTGCGGACCGCGGCGGCCGTCACTTATCGTGCCGTGATTATCCAGCCTGGTTGCCGGTCCCTCGCCATGTGTACGATCCCGGGCGCAGATGAGTTTGATATCAGTGCTTGCCATACTCAGCTGTTTCTGGTCCGCATAACGTATCTGATGCTCTCAGGGATTCGGCTTAGATCTCATGCAAACGCCAAGACATCCTAATACACTCAACACTGAACGTTGTATCTTGTAAATCATGGCTACATCAACCGGCGAGCAAATCTATCGGCAAAGTTTGGCAATCTTACTACATAGCTGGTGTCTGCCTCGCTGTGATTTTATAATCAGTGACCAGGTCTTATCGATTGCATAATGCGATTCCCACGGCCATGGACAGCCGTCTGTTAATCACACTCAGCCCCCATCGGTGCATCCGGTTCCATCCGCAATTCGAGACATGTCATTCCACTGACTATTTCCATCTATTTGATAGAATGGAGCACGAGCCTCGATGCGTGGCGTTCGGTACGACGGGATCATCGTTTATACCAAATCTGATGTTTCAAGACGACGTGTTTACGAGCTCAATGTACCGGATGCAGGACCACCGGGTTTCGGGGCGGGTTGTTGCGAGCGAGAGTTGGTGGAGTTGGTGGCTTTGTTTCAGACGGGGCATTTCCACTGACTGCTTCCTCACGGGTTTTGACCCGGCAACGCATATTTTCCCGTTATCTCTCTTGTCACTGTGAGCCGCTTGGCAAGCGATCCTTCCCAGCACGTTACGATATACGCACGCTGACAGGACTTGCTGGCATTCGATCTGACTATAGTACAACGTGCGAGTATTGCTACCGAACGAGCTAAAGCACATGGGATCGCTGGCGCAGGTGTGATCGTGCCAGGGACCAACAGGTCAAGTGAGCACAGCAAAAGGCGCCAAGGATACAGGCCAAGCTGGGGCGAGTGCACATTGCGCGCAGGCTGAAGTGACAACAGCAATTCGGTAATAGACAAATGGCTGGCAGGATCAACCGTAACTTTCATGAGCCTGTCTCCCACATGCCGGGCAAGTTCCATATGCATCCGCCGCACCGCACCTCTAATAAGTAACCGCCTGACCAAGCAATGTACTGTATCAAACGGACGGCACACACAGAATTCTCTTGGTATGATGCAAGCTTGCCGTCCCAGACAGAACCTCTTTGACACTAATGGTGTGCGGCCAGAAGGCCATGGCGTGATCTCAAGTCCGGAAGAAGTTGGAGCGTTTTTGAATTGATGGCGGTGTTTCGAGGACCCCGTGATAACTTATGTAACCAAGTTTGCATGTACTCCGTCTTGAATGACGTGACTGGTGCGTCGCCGTTTAAAAAAAATGCACGCTAATAATTGTGTAGGCTGCGGAACGCAGATGGACCGGGCGACTTTGTGACGCATCCCGATAGCCCAATGGCAAATTAGGGTAAAGCATCATGCAGCGTGGTCGCAAAGAATGGGACGTAACAGTCACCGCTGTTCGGCGTTATGAAGGAGTTCGAGGTTGCTGACCGGAGACAAAGTACAACACTTGTATGGAGGTGGCTTCTCACCTCAGAGATGCATACTATGTTGCTCATAAGGATTATGGTTGGCATTCTGCTGCTTGCTTGTCTTCTTCGACTCGGAGTTGGCGATGAGAGCACCAATCTCGGGTATCAGCAGGAGACTTCGAGCTGGGTCACTTAAGGCAATGACAAAGAACTCGCTAGACCAGGGTCGCGCCACACTTTGATGCTTTGAAGGGAGGGAGAATGGAGTCTGGAGGGTCCGTGCTTATCGTTCAGTTGATGCGGATGTTCCACATGGTTCCATGGCTCGGGAGATATTTCGAGGCTTATGTGCCTTGTGGGGAGTTGTGCAATACGAACGGAAGATGCCACTAAATCTATTGGCGAGATCACGTTTGGAGATGAGCGCCGCATTTCTCAGGTCCAAAACGCATACTTATTTTCGTCGTTCTCAAGAGAATGGAATTGTCCTGGCATTCCCTATAAAAACCGAGCCTTATTGCACCACAATTTCCCCTCCCCCATCGTCCTTCAGCGTCCCTACGGCGTGACGACGCACAATGTCGGTCTATGAGGACTCCAAGAGCATTGGCTCAAGTGATAAGGAAAAGCAACCAGGTAGCTGTTTTGATCCTCCTGTCGGAGTTGGTCCCTGACAAACGATCTTCTCCTCAGAAACCCTTCACCCAGCTCTTGTCCTCGAGGATTTTGATGACCCCAATATTAACAGGGAAGAGGCCCTCGCTGGGATACTTGGTCGGTATAGCGTGACCTCGCTTGTTCGGACGATATCTCACAGCAGCTGACAGAGGATGATTCCCCTTATCCTGAGGTGCGATCCGCTGTCGCGAACACAGACGATGTTACTATTCCCTGTGGAACATTCCGTGCGTGGGTGATGGGTATGTGGCTAGTCTTAGAACCAGTTCTATTAGAGCTCAACCATTCCATCCCTCCAGGTATCATATGGGCAATTATTGTGCCCGGTGTCAATCAATTTTTCTTCTTCCGGTACCCCTCTGTCACTGTCTCCAACAATGTCGCACAGCTCCTCTCCTACCCAATGGGTCGGTTATGGGCGAGAGTTGTCCCGAACTGGAAGATTTTCGGCATCCCAATCAACCCTGGCCCGTTCACCATCAAAGAGCATGTTTTGGTAACCATGATGGCAACTATCGGGTATCAGTCTGCATATGCCGTGCGTTTGCAATGTTCTCTCGACGATGTACCTAACTTACTGGATTATCAAAGACTGACATTATCGCGGTGCAAAGAGTGTACTACAACGAGATATACAATTTTGGCTGTAGGTGTTCTTGAACGCTGGCTTGGATTGATTTTGATATTCTTTCGCAGATCAATGGATGTTGGTCATGTCAACACAGATGATCGGTTTCTCCCTTGGAGGTGTCATGCGCCGCTTCTTGGTGGAACCACCTTCCATGAGTATGTGAAAATCATTCCCTAAACAATCATTCCCTGATTCGTCTTTCAAGTTTGGCCCGTGAACTTGGTTAATTGCGCGCTCTTCAACACTTTGCACGCTCAAACATACACCGGTATGGGGACCCGTGGGGGTCTCTCACGTGGGCGATTCTTCACATATGTCTGGCTCGGTGGTCTTTGTTGGTACTTCTTCCCGGGCTATCTTTTCCAGGCGCTTAGTTACTTCACCTGGGTATGCTGGATTGCTCCGGATAACGTCGTCGTCAACCAACTCTTTGGTTACCAAAGTGGTCTTGGAATGAGTCTCATTACATTTGACTGGGCTCAGATCACCTATATCCTCAGTCCCCTTGCTTCCCCTTGGTGGGCGGAGGCAAACGTCATCTCAGGTTTCATTTTCTTCTTCTGGATCTTGGCACCAATCATTCATTTCACAAACACTTGGTACGCGGCCTACATGCCCATGTCGTCACGAATATCGTACGACAATACCGGAGCACCTTACAACGTATCAATGATCCTCACATCAAACAACCAACTGAACGAAACTGCTTACCAAGAATACAGCCCTCTGTTCCTGTCGACTACGTTTGCCCTTGCATATGGCCTCTCGTTCGCATCCATCACAGCCACTATCATTCATGCTTTCTTGTTCTTCCGCAAACAGATCTGGGCACAAGCACGCCGAGCCCTTCATGAACAACCTGACATCCACGCACGTCTCATGTCCAGGTACCCCCGAGTTCCTGAATGGTGGTACATGTGTGTTTTCGTGGTCATGTTCGTATTCGGCATCGTCTGCATCGAGGTTTGGCCAACCGACTTCCCTGTCTGGGGTTTCGTGTTGGCTCTCGTGATCGCGTTCTTCTATATCATCCCTATTGGTATGATTCAAGCCATTACCAACCAACAGATCGGCCTCAACGTTGTTACCGAATTAATCATCGGCTACGCTATCCCTGGTCGTCCTCTTGCTATGATGATGTTCAAGACTTGGGGATACATTACGATGTACCAAGCTCTTCAGTTCGCCTCTGACTTTAAGCTTGGTCATTACATGAAGATTCCTCCCCGGACAATGTTTTGGTGTCAGATGCTTGGTTGTACAATTTCGGCCACTGTTCAGCTTGGCGTTCAGTCCTGGATGTTTACCAACATACCCGACATGTGTAGTACCACACAGAAGGATGGTTTCATTTGTCCCAGCACACAAGTATTCGGGACTGCCTCTGTAATCGTACGTCGTCGAACACTAGTTTCAATTTCAATGACTCACGTCGCGCATTTGTTAGTGGGGTGTTATTGGTCCCCAACGCCAATTCTCCGGTGGTCAAATATACAACGGCTTGGTCTGGTTTTTCCTCGTTGGTGCGATCTGTCCGGTCATCGCGTGGCTCTGTCAGAAGAGATGGCCCAATTCCTGGGTCCGCTATGTCAAGTACGTCATGCTGCTCTAAACCGATGGAATCCCGTCGTTATTGAACCGTGTGGTCTAGCTTCCCCGTCATTTTCAGCGGAACTGGGGCTATTCCTCCCGCATCTGCTGTCAACTACGTTACATGGGGTATCGTCGGTTTTATATTCCAGTATGTCATCCGGAGACGTCACTTCTCCTGGTGGACCAAGTACAATTGTACGTATACTCTGGCGCGTCATATATCCTCCATGCTCGCGGATCCCTCACAATGCGTCCTCATCAGATGTCCTCTCGGCCGCACTTGACACAGGCCTTGCATGTTCGATTATCCTTATTTTCTTTTGTCTACAATATCCCCAAAACGGTACTATTGGCGCAAACAATGTACTCACATGGTGGGGCAATACCGTGTTCCTGAACACCGCCGACGGTCTCCTGACGCCACTTCGGGCGGTCAATGGCACGTTTGGGTGAGTCATTTATGGCCTATTGTCCTGATTGCGTTTCTGAATGCTGTTGGTACAGGCCTGCGACTTGGTAAGGTAAATAAGTTACTTGGGGGGCGAGTCATTTGATGTTACGCATGGGACAATACTATGTATATGTAATCATCATGATACCTACTTGCGACCATTGGCAAGAGGGGGGCAATGCAATAATTGCTTGCAAAGATCGTTGGATGGTCTCAATAATGTTCCCTGCTATATTCCGTACGACTGGCCCAAGTTTTGAGATGCTTACCCGACAAAGGAACTATGCTGGTTCCCGTCCACTTTCGTGAGTTTCGTCTGGCCGTTGTATACGCAGCAGTCATCTCAGATAATCTGGATTAGGGAGGGCATGTGGCTGTGCAGTCGTGGGACGAATTAATGTCAGTCACACTGCGCTATGTAGCAAGTCATCACACCACAGTCGACGTCCCATCCTCCTCCCCACATTCAACGCCCGTCTGTCCGTAACAACAATGGTCAGTCCTACTTCCTACCCTGCAGGAGGGCCCCCCGGATATCTCTATCCGTCCTGGAACTCGTCTTTCACGATGATGGAGGCTGGATGGCTGGACGAGTCAGAGGATGGACCATCGACGGGTGTTCACGATCGAGTTTCGCTGACTTGATATTCGATTTTTTTTTTCCACTATTCTTGACAGGCCACCGAGGAACTCGCAGCAACATACGCCGCTCTTATACTCGCCGACGACGGTGTCGAAATCACAGTGCGTCGATCACGGCTGCGTGTCCCAAAAGGCCCCAACTCATCATCCTTTCTTTTTTTTGTGACCCAGGCCGACAAAATTACAGCATTGACGGACGCCGCCAATGTGGACCTTGATGCCATCTGGGCAACTCTCCTCGCAAAAGCACTTGAGGGCAAGAACGTGAGGGAATTATTGTCGAACGTGGGCAGTGGTGGAGCACCCGCCGTGGGTGCTGCACCAGCAGCTGCTGCCGGTGGTGCCCCCGCTGCTGCCGCCGTAGAAGAAGCCAAAGAAGAAGAGAAGAAGGAGGAGAAGGAGGAATCGGACGACGACATGGTACGTGAGCTGCGTGCCAATTCATCACGCCTACTTTGGAACTGTGAAGGGACTGACTTTGCGCGGACGTCGTCTTTCTCATCCAGGGCTTCGGGCTGTTCGATTGATCACTCCTTGTTACCGCCTTTTTTCCTTATCTTATTTTTCCTCTGTTGTATCCCTCATCCACGCTCGCATACACACATGTGCATCGAATCAAAAATTGCTCTTCGAGTCACATTAGTCTGTGCATGCCAAGATAGACTCGTTGTCTATTGGTCAAGTGAAGTTATCGGGCGCGTGTCATTTGGACGGCCTTTTGTTCCACCTCGAGTTTGCTGGGTGAGAATATGATGGGTGTCATATAAGACAACCACATATACTATCTTCATCTTACTGATACTCACGTTTCCCGTTGCGCAATGGACATACAGTCTGGCCACCAGGGCGTATAAGAAGGCAAGCCGTCGATTGAAGGTCGGCATCGCCTAGTGTGTTTACGGGTCCCTTTTTTTTGCCATGACTCACGTTTCCACTACTCTCCCAAGCTGGGTTCAGAAGTGGCGCGGGAAGTGGATCAAATCTTGCCTTATAATATTCGTGTTAACCTATACAGGACTCCGCGAGTCGAAGTTGCTTGATTCCGGGAAGTGGATCAGGATCATGGTGTCTTGTCTTGGAGCGACGCATTGCGAGGGGCGGCTCCGGGCGTTGCTCGTCCTACTGTGACTCGTAGATTGTCATATAAGCAACCCCAGGCGGTCCGTCGAGTGGCACCGCGACTTACTGCTGATGCTCGGACAGGGGTTAGCGCAATACATGGCTTCAAAAGTATATTGCTTGACGAACCGGTGTGGAAAATTTATCGAGTTACGTTTGCATGCTGGCATCGCGAATGCACTCAAGGTTCCCCAAATACGCCTGCGAACGTATGCTCATAACCTGATCATCCTTGCTGAACTCCGCCCACACGGATTGCTTGGCCCCGAGTCCTAGGTACTTTTCGTCTTCTAGGGTTGTATTGCGCTTCTCACAATCATTCAGTACTGAAATGTCACGGGAAGACATTCGAACCTCTCCCACGGCTAGCAATATGGCCCTCTCGACAAGCTTGGCTCCCCCATGTGACAACGGGACCGCCGCGCACAGCCACTAAGCCAAAAGGCAGAAATACTGAATAACTACCATTCAGTATCACGGACGGTATATGTAGTAGATACCGGGAGCTACGTAGCTGGAGCGCTACACCCTAGCCTCGAAACAATGGAGAATAGCTGGAGAGATATGGTGTCATAGGATGCAATTTCATTAAGGACTTCTCCACTAGTGTTCAGGACTTGCACACATACCTGACTCCCTTGCTCTGCCCTTCGACCATTGTTTACTCCCTCCTGGGCAGGAATGTTTATAAGACTGCTACTAGTAGCTCGGGTCATGTGACGTCGTGTTGTGAATAGTTCCATCAACATGTGTGAACATGCTACATATGAGAACTTTGCAACTTTTGTGATGCATGGCTTACTAACGTTCATGGCAGGCGCAAAGTCTCACTGCCTCGTCTTTGATACCATGCCATGGCTAACTTCCCGCAGAATGTATACGCACGCAATCTTCTCTCACACCGTGGATACCCTTTGTGGACTCCCGAGCCAAACATCGAACTTCCAGAAAGCTATCAGCGGGAAGGACTCAAAATTGGTGATGTCGGCGTGGTTGATCCAGAAGGGGGTAATTTTGATGTCTTCTTTAATGTGACACTACCCCCAGAACACCCCCTCCACGCGGCAGATGGAGTCCCCAACAACTTTACCCAGATCAAATTGAGACGTGAAGATTATAATATCATTCTTGATGCCGAGGGATCTGATCGTGTCATTCCATCGTCTGCTCAGGCTGTAGGGTATACGGTTCGTTGTGTTGATCCATTTAATATAGACGGTGCAACTCACAGGTATGCTATGTACCCTTCGTTACCGCGCAGCAGCTATACTGATACTGTAATTTCAGGCTAACTAGCCATCAGTTTATCCTTCATCAAAATGAAGGCGCAATGCTCATACTCCCACAAGGGGCGGAACGCCATAGGCTCACCAAAAGATTGCTCCTTCTAGACGTCATTATCGAACATGCAGTTGATTGGTACCGCTTCGCTCGAGAACGACTCTATCGAGATATCGGCAACGATGACCTCTACTTGATTACTGGATTTCACAAAGCACGATCATGGTCACTTGCATCATTTACAAATACTTGTGCATCCTCCGCCTGTTGTAATATCGTGCAACTGAGGAAAGCAGGTCCCATGTTATTGGACGACTCAACCTGGGAATATGCTCATCCTTTGGAATGGCGTATTGGACCTCGACACTCTGATGGGATTCCAAACCAGAGTGTATTCATTGTTGGGTTCAAAATTGCAGTCAACGAGGAACTACTGCACTTGAAACGAGTTACAATCAAGATTGATCATTCAAAACGCACGTTGGCTTCTAAAATTGTCGGAACCGGTGCATGGCTGGCAAATATGTTGTCAGGGATGGCACCCGAGTCCATAAACTCCCCTCAAGACACCTCCCAGGATGAGGGAGTCAGTGAAACAGCACTTGAGCATGGTTCACCCGAAGATGAGCGTGAACCTGTCAGGGTAGAGCACATCCCACAATTATCACAGGTATGCATATCAATTCCTCCATGTTCAATATTTCGATTACCGACAAAGCTATAGCTTTTCCATCCTTCCGACATTATCAACCGTTACATGCTAAGAGAGGTTTGACTCTCATTATGGATTACTGGAGGTCTTCCATACTTATTTCTCTGTCAGGAGCCGTCTGCAATGATCGCTGTGACGCATGACAGTCAATGGATTGCTCTTCTAGAAAAAGTCTGTGTGTTCATGTCAATATTATCCGATTCTAACGTTGTGTGCAAGGGAATACTGACACAGCAAGATATCTTGAAAGAAGGGATTCTCGAGGCAACAGTGGCCCAGGAGTATGATATAATCACCAGAGATGGTAGCCATCACACGCACCGTCAATGTGTTCTTGCTTATTCAATTTCTCAGGTGCTGTATACCTGCAAAGCATTCAGTGAGTATTTTATTTCTCCCTCACTTTCAGTCTTAGATCTGAGAGTCCTTTTCAAGACCAAACACGCCCAGACGATCACCTACGTCTTCTCTCTCCCAGTTGTCAGATATCTGCCATCGGCGATCCCCTGATGGAGGGTCAGAAGATATTAGGGAGGGAGCAACTGATTCCTTTGCTAGCGAAATGGCATTTGACTCTGAGATCGGTGATCTCGCCCCCCTCACCATTACTCGCACGAGCACAAACAATGACAGGAAAGAGGTGCTCGGACGTAGTTCCTCGACAGGCAAACTACGTTCTTTATTTAGTCTTTCCACTGCGTCAAAGGACAAAGGCAAAGATATAGATGAAAGTACCATTTCCTCGGCTTCGACAGAATCGACACGTACGCGCTCTCGGTCATTTATTTTGAGTTTTTATTCTCGTAATCGTGACTATGGCCACTCGCTGGCGCCACTTCCCCTTGTGTCAGACAGCGAATGCCACTCGCCGGCGCCACTTCCCCTTGTGTCATACAGCGAATCGACCTTCTCCTGGCGTTCTCCCGCTGTCCGTCCTCAAAATGCTTTTACCGACGATGGGGGTTCAAGCTCGGTGTTTGCCGGAGAAGAATTTGAGGACGAAAAGGATGACTGGAGCGATGAGGATGGCGTGCCCGATTTTCTCACGGAGTGCAATACGGAGCAGAATGCGCAGACTACCGTGGTGGCCAACGTCAGCAAGGTCGACGGTGACGGCGATGTGGATGCCGCAATGGACCCCGACCCGCTGGGTGAAGGGGTGAATGTCATCGTGCCACCTGAACCATATTTCCCCTCCACCCTGAACCGATCGAGTTTTGGTTCCACCCGAGAGGGACGTGGTGCTCCGAAGCGAGAGAAGTCGAAGCATCACGAACTCCTTCCACTTTCCACCTCGAGGCCTATCTTCCAACGTGACCGATGTACAATTACGGTCATACAAGGCCATCCCGAGTCTTCCGGAAGAAGGAAGAAGAAATACATCATTGCGAGTGATCTCAGCGAAGAAAGCAGATATGCAGTTGAATGGGGAATTGGAACAATACTACGCGATGGCGATGAACTGTGCGCATCCCGAACTCATCCACATTTAATTACATACCCCATCATTCTTGCAGGATTATCGTTACCATAGCGGAGAACGAGAACAAAGGTGGGTCTTGTTACACGGAAAACGGTGATACTGAATTCCCTCCAGTCGATCCAGTCGATCCAAACCCTGGAGACAGAGCTACGAAGTTGCGTCGCCAACAAGAGGCGAGACGTTTATCCGTCTTGGTTTTTGATTTCGCTTCTCACGCACCACACAGCGTCATGGTCTCGCTTACATTCTCCTCCGTCAGGCAACATCGCTTCTTCAGCGGACCAGATTACACGTCTCGGTCTCATGTCAAGCCTGGCACGCAAAGAATGCCCGGCATATACTTGTCGACATCGTCAATCATAATGAGCCGACCATGTTGATTGTCGGCCCGCGTGGCCTTGGCCGACGCAAAGGGTATGCTTCAACCGACTCACTGATGTAACCTACTTACCACCATATCTCCTATGTAGTATCCTCCTTGGATCGACATCGCACTATCTCATCCAGGTGTCGTCCTACTTTTTTCTTTCTAGTGCTTATCATTGATGTCATCTTTATTCTGCTTTCTTTTCCTGTTCTGTCGTCCGGTGTACGTTAACCCCCTTTTTTTTCCGTTCGCACATCGTTGTCAATTGTCCGCTGTCAACAACGATCTTAATGTGGATGTGCACATGATGCTTCGGTCGATGCAGCGCTGTTCGGTCCCCGTCATGGTCGCTCGTCGTCGTCTCAAACAACCCCCAAAACAGTCGGCGCATCTCGCCAAACACCATGTACACGTGTCGCTTGCGGAAGCGGGTATCGATCGTGTCGCTGATGAGGTAGATCACGCGGTGGCGGTCATGCGTGACGAGATGCAACGGGAGTGCCCGCGCAGAGGTGAAGAGGGCATGAGTACGATCGAGGAGACCGGGGAGGGCGAGGAAGGCGAGGGCGGGGACGAAGGGAATGAGAACGCGGATGAGGACAACGCAGAAAGCGAGGTCTTTTTGGCCGCCAAGGTTAAGAAATGATTTTGGAAACGCCCGCGTGTTGAAGTTTAGTGTGTGTATGGGTGGGTGGGTGGGGTGAGGTAGGGAAGCCGCACCATTGGTAAGTACATATGTGTTCCCTCTGGGATCTGATATCAGGCTTCTCTATTGAGGATCAGGCCTGCACGACGCGCTTTTGAGTCTTGCTTGGGATCTTTCTCTTTCCCTCTCATTGTTATATTTATTATGTATCCAGTAGTGACACCATCTTTTTTTCTTGCTACACCCACACCCAGCATGCCTATCTTGCCGCAGCAGGTCTGATTTCACCAGGTGCGGCCATTCATCCAGCTACACCATGGTCCAATCCAGGTCAATCCAAGCCAGAACAACACTATTTACCAATGTCAAAGGAAGGGTTCTGACACTGATCTTCATGCCAAATGTGTCGGCCGAGCAGTTCTATTATTATATTTAGCTACTAACAACCGATGGTAGCACCGCGTTGGAATGTGTTCAAACATGCTCAGAACCGTTCGCAAGGGTTCAGCACGAACATGGACCTCAACCTTGTGATTGGACCGATTCAGCATCATTGCTGAACCCTGGACTGAACTCAAGTTCAGAGCTGGTCTTGTTAGTGTCTCTCATCAAGTGCCTCTCCTGCCCCCCCCCGAATCACCATGGCCGTTGATTTGGTTGCCAACGACTTCCGACTGTCGTAGCTGTCAATTATCTAACCGATTGGTGATCAGGTAGTGGGTAAGTCCCCTGATGAGTGCATTCTCAGGCTCGAAACCACTGCTTGCTCCCGCTTTCCCATCCACATGCATACTGAGCATAGCCCTACTCCTTTGAGAAACTCCACTTGATGGGAACAGCCAACATGGTCGATAGTCCTGGCAGTCCTCTCCAGCATACCAGCAGGTCCCTAGTTTGACAGCGTTATAGCAAGAGCCAAGCAAGCTGAGTTGTGACCTTCTGAATGCACTGGCCCATCAGTCAGCCTAACGATGTTGTCCCTTTATTTTTTTATTTGAGCGTTGTCACATGTCTGGTGCTTGGCCACTTATTCTATATCTCTTTCCTTATAATGAATGCGATACACATCAAGTTCGTGATTCAAATACAAAAGGCTGGTTGTAGATGGTTTCAAGAATGTGAATGGCCACAGTAAAACACAACTGTGAACGACTAGTATGAGTGCTAAGTAGCGCGCACAGAGAAACACATACGCACTGGATAATAGAAATGCTAGGCACCAATATGTACGAACTGGATCTGTTGATAAAGGGGTATGTCTCTTAAACGAATACTTCGCATCGTCTTGTACAACGCTAGAGCGGCATGGGTAGGATCCAGACAGTCAGTCTCATTCACTATATTTGCATAGAATTCAGATGCGATTGTGTTTCTGTGTCCACTATCCACATCCCCATGGTCCCGATAATGGAACAGAACCCAACAAACATCGTGACTGCGGCGAGATGAATGGCCTCGTCCGGATTCTCTGGGTCTCTAACAGTGATATTGGAGGTGGAGAGATATGCAAATCGGGCGTTCTATAGGTCGTATCGCATAATATTCTCCACCTTCAAACACCCATCGTGCAAAGCGACTGCAGACTCGAATGGATGCTGATGATCCGTGATGATCCGTGATGACATGACAGGCAAGGTGAACAAACTCATTCATATGTAGTCCTTCAGTAACCCTGGCTATGGTTTTATCTTGGCCTTGAATGCATGTGGGCGTTACGACAGATTCGACATGTTGTGATACGCTGGACAGCTTAGCATCAACTGTAGAGAGTTGTTCCCGTCCTGGAGGCTCAGCGTCTCCGATGACCAAAAAACGACATGGCTCCTGGGACAGGTTGGGTCGGCTTTTCTGCTGAGCACGAATAAGGGCTGTCAAGGTTGGCGTATAGGAAGAAATGTAGAGATCTGAAAGATTTGGTTCGCCCCTCATATATTGGCCAGCAGCGTGGAACAGAAAGGGGGAGAACTCGGCGGTCAGACACCACCAAATCCACAATTGATGAGGACAGTATTCTTGCATAGTTTCTACGACTGGGAAGACGACAACATCCCAGAGTTTGCGCAGCAGGACCAAAAGGTCCTTTGTCACATCCATCGTTTCAGCACGTAATGTCATAAAATGAAGTTTCAGGGATAGTTCGGAGACGCGGGACTTTGTAATGAAGAGAGGAATGTGAATAGGATATCGATCGGAAAGAAGTAGGAGTGTATCACAACTATATTGGCTGGCATTGACGATGATGATCGGTCCACCTGTAGTTGCCACGCGAAGATCTGAGAAGAGTGGGGGACGAAGGAAATTGAAGAAACCAGGCAACTCGCGAGTATCAGCAGTGATAACCTGCAACTGTGTACTGTGACGGCAAGTTTGATCCCATTTGTGCTGAGAGTCAGCGCTGGGAGGGGTATCGAGCATACCGCCAAGTAAGGAGGCCAGTTGAGTGAATTTAGATGCTAATTCCTCTCCCGTGTCACCGGATGACACCACTTCATCAAGGGGAGGGCGAAGGCAGAGCAACTGGTTCCAAAATATGCCACGACCATGTTCAAGGAGCTCGACTGCACTGGAAAGGTTTCTGTTGCGAAGACATCCCGAAAGTGCATTAATTACGACAGATGTCACGACTGCTTTAAGTGGTGCAGGTCGCAGAGGTGGCAGAGTAGTGAGGTAGTGAAGGCCAAGGCGTAAATATGTCTGGTGAGCCAATACTGTCGTACTGTGTTTGTGGTCTTCAGCCACTTCAATCCACTCCTTGACACGTTCGAGATCTGTAAAAGACACCTGAGGAATGTCGCAGAGCTGGGAATACAGATTGAATAATTCTTGGAGGTCATTTTTCTCGCCTGATGGATGCCTGGATCGAACACGGAGATAACGCGCAAGGCTACAGAGGGACAGGGCTCGATGAGGATGGGCTTGCAGGCAAAGTGCCAATGCGCTGCATTCAAGTGTGATTGCCTCATCCAGGTCAGATAGCATTTTGAGCTTGATGAAGCGCGGATAGAGAGAACTCACAAGGTTGCTCAGCGTACCAGATAGATCAGGGTACCCCTAAGGGTGAAGTTCCACTGCACGGCGCTGAAGAGTAATCGCCTTATCGAGGTCGGACAATGATCTGCGCTGTGTGAAACAGGTATAGAGACAACTTGCAAAGTTACATAGCGAAATGGCTCGATCAGGATGCCCTTCAGGGTGAAGTTCTGATACATTCTGCCCGAACCCAAGTGCATCGTCGAGGTCGGACGGCATTCTGAGCTGCATAAAACGACTGTGGAGGCATTTCGTGATGCTGTCCAGTGGATTGACTCGATTAAGACCCCCTTCAGGGCACAGTTCTAATGAACCACATGCGAGGACGATTGCCTCGTCGAGGTCAGACAGCACGCCAAGTTGGGTGAGACGAGTGTAGAGGATACCTGAGAGATAGTGCAGTGAGAAGGCACGCTGAGGATGCCCTTCAGGACAAAGTTTTAATACATTGCGCTGGAAGGCAACTGCCTCGTCGAGATTACGTAGTGTCCCGAACTGCTATGGAAGCAGTTTGCGAGGTTGCTCAATGAATAGGTTCGATCAGAATGCCCCTCGGGGCAAAGGTCCAATGCATCACATTCAAGGGAAAGTGACTCATCAAGGTCAGACAGATTTCCGCACCGCTCGAAATACTCGTAGAGGTCAACCGCAACATAGTTCAGTGACCAGGCATGATGAAGATGTCCTTCAGGACAGAGATTCAATGCGGCATGATCAAGGTCGATGGCCTTGTCGAAATCAGACAACATCCCGAAATTGAAGAAGCGGAGATAGAAGGAAAATCCGAGTGTGTGCAGTGAGTCAGCTCGATCGGGATGTCCCTCAGGGAGAAGTTCCAATGCACTGCGTGCGAGAGCAATTGATTCGTCGACATCATATAGCATTCCAAGCTGGTAAAAACGGCCAAACAGGCAATCTGCGGCAACATGCAGTAAACAGGCACAATCAGGATGCCCTCTGGGTTGAAGTTCCAACGCGCTTCGTCCAAAGTCAAGTGCTTCGTCGATGGAAGCGATATGCAAGGATGCTTAGTGAGACAGCCCGATCAGGATGTCCTTCGGGGACAAGTTCCAGTGCCCTATGTCCAAGTGCAAGGGCCTCTTCAAGATCAGATAATATTCCAGACTGCCTGAAATGGCTGCAAAGGAAATCCACAAGGTTGATCAGTGCAACCACTCGATGGCGATGCCCTGTGGGAAGAAGCTCTAATGCATTGCGTCCAAGGAGGAGTGCCTCGTCAAGGTCAGACGAGTGGCTGAGTTGAATAAAACAGGCATGAAGGGAATACACAAGGCTGATCAGCGATAGAGCTCAGTCAGGATGACCCATGAGTCAAATTGCCAACACATTGCGCTTGAGGGTGATTACTTCATCAATGTCAAACAGCATTCCGAGCTGCGTGAATCAGGAATGGAGGCAATTCGCGACATTGACCAGTGAAGCAGCACGTTGAGGATGCCCCATGGGACAAAGTTCCAGTACACTGCGTCCAAGCGCAAGTGCCTCATCAGGGTCAGATAACATTCCGAGCTGCGTGAAACAGTTGTGGAGGCATTCCATAATGTTGCTTAAGGAAACAGCTCGACAGGGATGCCTCTCAGGAATAAGTTCTAGAGCACTGAATTCAAGGGCGAGTGTCTTGTCCAGGTCTGACAGCGTCTCGTATTCCGACAAACGCGCACAAAAGGAATTTATTATGTTGCTCAAAGATGCAGTTTGACGAGCACACTGCTCAGCGCAGAGTTTCAACCCACTGCATTGGGAGGGCCAATGCCCCGTTTAGGTCTGCAATCTGACCTCTTTCACGAAACCGGTCGTACAGCAGGAGAATAAGGTAATGTCGTGCATTGCAACTCCCTGGTGGGGCATGAAGTTGTAATTCATCGCGGTACAGGATGATTTGCTCGTCGCGTGGAGACATTGGGGTAGAGCAAACCTCGAATCCTGGCTAAATGTCGCGTCATTCCACCTATGTAGTCACCCGAATTGCAGACATACCTCTCACTGTGTGGACCTTTTCTTGTGGATAGAGGCAGAGAACGTGCAGTAGCAGCACATGCGGGAACCAAGTGTTTGAATGTTGACGCAATTGGACGACCGCCGAAGCTGTGCATTATACATCCATAAGTATTGTACTATTTGCGCAATTTCATGACAAGTGTCATCACACTGGTGGTGGGCCCATCGCACCCTCGAACTTCAAGAGTTCTATCCCACCATCTACGTGGCATCAGAAACGGACTGAGTGAATTTAAAAAGCTCGCCATTCCTCGAGACTTGGAATTGCTTGGTCAAAGGTGCTGCCACACGCAGTTATTGACAACCTATGACGTGGCTTGACACTCTTTGGGTCTTTCCTACTCACCTTCACTCAACTGTACGTTACCACTTTTTTGTTGCGTTGCGCTCATCACAACCTCTGCGCTCACTGTTCTGCTTCGCCAATGTACTCCGTTCATTTCAGCTGGCGGTTCCCTCAATGGCCCTGGAGATTAGTGGTCAGGGTAGTGGGGCTACCACACTCCCTACCACCGTTCCAGTGCCTGTCCACGCCCGTACTATGCACGGTCCTAATCTTTGGGGAGGGGTACATGATGGACGTACCAACCAGATCCAACAAGCCCAGGATCTCCTCTCTGGCACACCAAGCTATCAATTCAGGTCCCTGTGAGCTCCTAGTTCAAACAGTCGTCATCCAGATTCGGGGAGGCGCTCACAGAGCTTCCGAACCGGAAGACTAGGTTCGCATTTACCTGCCTATCCAGCGTGCACTCGGCGAAATATGCAGCAAAGATGCGATGCAGGCAAATGTTCAACCCGATTCTTGGGACAATTTTCCCATTTTGCACCATGCATACAGCGATCTTGTGCTCGTGGGACTTTTAGTGTGGCTGCCTCTCTACCCCCGAACCCGAGGACAATTTGTTGCCTGCTCGCAGCCATGGGTTCTGATCTCAGGTCGTCTTCCTCGTACCTCGCCTGATCACAGCCAAATTCGAGGGCTTGGGTTTCATCGCTGGGGGTTACTGTCCTTTAAGAATGTATGGATGGATACCTCGTTCGCAGCTAGATTACATGCACTGTTTTGCAGTGCGGTCTTATTTCGGACTATTATTAATTCACGCGGGCGGAAAAATATACGGCCTTCAAGGGTATGCTCCATCGTGCGGTTATGGCAGATGCGCACCATAGACCAGTCGCTTAGATTTCAGGGTGTATTAGCAACAACATGGCACCGTCTCAGCATAACGACGTTGGGTTTGTTCGCAATCTTAATCACTATATTACTGCAGACCACTCGCACAAGGGCGTATAAGAAGGCAAGCCGTCAATCGAATATTGGCATAGGGTCAAGGTTCCTTGAAATCGCCCAGTGCATTCACGGGCCCCTTTTTCTTTGCCACGAGTCTAGCCGCGGTGAATACTACGTTGATTGTATATGGAATGGGGTAAGCAACTTGGTGACTGCACGAGTAGAAAAACCTGAAGCCGCATGGCTTACGCATGTTCACAGTCGCGAAGTTCCACTTCGTCCTTGATACCATATCATGGCAAACTTCCCGCAGAACGTATACGCACGCAATCTTCTCTCACACCGCGGATACCCTCTGTGGACTCCCGAGCCAAACATCGAGCTTCCAGAAAGCTATCAGCGGGAAGGACTCAAAATTGGTGATGTCGGCGTGGTTGATCCAGAAGGGGGTAATTTTGATGTCTTCTTCAACGTGACGCTACCCGAAGAACACCCCCTTCATGTGGCAGATGGGGTCCCCAACAACTTTACCCAGGTTAAGTTAAGACGTGAAGATTATAATATCGTTCCTGATGCCGAGGGACCCGATCGTGTCATTCCATCGTCTGCTCAGGCTGTAGGGTATACGGTTCGTTGTGTTGATCCATTTGATGTGAACGGTGCGACTCGCAGGTATGCTAAGTATCCTTCGTTACCGCGCAGCAGCTATACTGATACTGTAATTTCAGGCTAACTAGCCATCAGTTTATCCTTCATCAAAATGAAGGCGCAATGCTCATACTCCCACAAGGGGCGGAACGCCATAGGCTCACCAAAAGATTGCTCCTTCTAGACGTCATTATCGAACATGCAGTTGATTGGTACCGCTTCGCTCGAGAACGACTCTATCGAGACATCGGCAATGATGACCTCTACTTGATTACTGGATTTCACAAAGCACGATCATGGTCACTTGCATCGTTTACAAATACTTGTGCATCCTCTGCCTGCTGTAATATCGTGCAACTGAGGAAAGCAGGTCCCATGTTATCAGACGACTCGACCTGGGAGTATGCCCATCCTTTGGAATGGCGTATTGGACCTCGACACTGTATCGGAATTCCAAACCAGAGTGTATTCATTGTTGGATTCAAGATTACAGTCAACGAGGAACTACTGCACTTGAAACGGGTCACGGTCAAGGTTGACCATTCAAAACGCACGTTGGCTTCCAAACTTGTCGGATCTGGAGCATGGTTAGCGAATCTACTGTCAGGGATGATGCCCGGGTCGATACACTCGCCCGAAATCACTTCTCAGGACGGGGGAGTCAGTGAATCAGCATTTGAGCATGGTTCACCCGAAGACGAGGGTGAGCCTACCAGAGTAGAGCATGTCCCACAGCTATCGCAAGTACGATCTCGACTACTCGATGTCCAATGTTTCAAGGACTGACAGAACTATAGCCATTTCATCCTTCCGATATTATCAACCATTACATGTTAAGAAAGGTTTGACTGTCATTGGATTACTGGAGGTCTTACATACTTATTTCTCTGTCAGGAGCCATCTGCAAAGATTGCTGTGACGCATGACAATCAATGGATTGCTCTTCTAGAAAAGGTCTGTGTGTTCATGTTGATATTGTCTGATTCTAACGTTGTATGCAAGGGAATACTGACACAGCAAGATATCTTGAAAGGAGATATTCTCGAGGCAGCAGTGGCCCATGAGTATGATATAATCACCAGAGATGGTAGTCATCACATGTTCTGTCAATGTATTTCTGCTCATTCAATTTCTTAGGTGCTGTATACTTGCAAAGCATCCGGTGGGCATTTCATTTCCCCCTCACTTTCAGTCTGAAATCTAAGGGTTTGATTTGAAACAGAAGTGAGCCAACAGACATGGACATTGGCACAACAGCTGCCACTGCGTCTGTTGTGAGCTTTCTCATTTTCGAGCCCACTACCTTTGTCTATGTATTCATATTTACTCATATAGGTTGAGCACCAACTCCAAGATTCCTATACTTGTGTTTGGGTGGAAAACGGAGCTGTTTGTGGAGAACATGTTCAACCCCATGACTTTGCAAAGCACCTGCATGCTTGTCACGGCGTCGTGGGGGAGGCATCAGCTAGGGGAGGAGAAATTGTGGACGTTCCACGTCATGTCGGGGACAAACCACCACACTACAGCAATCTGCTCACAGGAACGGCTGACAATGACAAGGGTAAACGGAGAGCTAGCACGATGGCACAAATGAAGCAAAAACACTCTTCAGTGAGGCCAGAAACATCAGCCAAGGGTGTATTTTGTGAACGCTCTGCCCAGGGTCAAGGACGACTCGGAACTACACTACAGACATCTGCTAACAGGTATGGTTGATGATAATGAGGTGGACAGATCCACATGGGAGATGGAGGTGTCCATGCTAAATAGGTGGAAGCTGTTTCTGGCAGGGCAGACAGTGGGCACTGGCATCATGCATGTCATGGACATTATGGTATACACATCCAAATCATGTTAGATACTACCATACTGCTCATAAACATATTGGTTGTCCGTGGACACATTGAAATTCAGGATAGTATTCTTTACAGTAAGCGTTTGTGTGATACTAGACCCCGATTTCAAAGTGTCCGTGGGTGCACTCTTTGGCTATCCCAAGGGGGTACGTATTATAGGAGTGTTGACTATATTTGGTAGGGCACCATACCCTGTAAGGAATGTTCTTGCTACGCTTCCACTACCCACTGAAGTAATTGTCGACTCTCATCTCAACACCGCATCTAACTTATACCAGTCTTGCCTATGCCCGAAATGCCGCGGAGTAACTTGCACTCGTACTACACAGCTCTCTGCAAGATGGAAAAAGTTACTACATCACTTGCTTATACGTTCATGCATCAGAAGGTGCTATAATGCGCATATGTGTCTTTCATGACTCACGTCGCGCCTGGATCGCAGCAAACATGTCGCTCTTCGAATGGTCCAGTGCGTTCGTGGCCCACTTCCATTCCCGTTCCAAATTTGACCATTCGTCCCGTTCTCTCCAGCTCCAGCGCGACAGACAGTCGATCAAATCCTGCCTATCATACCCAACGAGATATACATTTGTATATTTGAGCAGATCGCTCTGCCCACCCGTCGTCTCACACCAGAAGCGCTTGCCACCTTCATCAGGCTTTCAAGCGTGTGTAGATTCTTCGCCAACTTCTGCCTCCCCTGCATATTCGAATTCGTAGAGTTCCCTGGCGCTGTTTTCCGCAATGACGCGCTCGCCGTGTGTCGTCGTAATAGGGCTATTCACAAAGCACTGCATAAAACTGCGCTGTGCACGCGCCTCGCCCCACGGCAGCCGCTCGCGCTCTCCCTCGCCAAGCGAGTGCGCAGTTGCCATTTCACGAACTGGTAGTTCAGCATAATGGGCTGGTGAGTGATGCGGGCGTCTGCCATGAGGTGCCTTGCTAGGATTTTGCACATGAAAAACGTCCGCGAGCTCACGTTTTCGGCTAGCTTCGTCGACATCGAACACTGGCGAGCTGTTGTTTGTCTCGTCCCACTTTCTGCAGAACCTTGCAGACGTCAGACCCGAGAAGAGGGTCAGGATCAGGGTGTCTTGTCTTCAGGTGACGACCTGTCCGGGCATCGCCAGCCCATGGCAGCTGTTGATCCCTGGCGTCTGCGCGCGCTCACTACCGACTGCGTGTTTTACGACAACGTCGGTTGGCTTCCCCAACGTGCGCTCACAGAGCTCGACCCCCAGTGCTGGTAACCCTTCCCCCGGACGCAGCGGCGGTACCTCGAGCAGGTGTGTACCGCCCTCGCGCGGGCACCCCCGACTCTCGAGGCGCTGTGTCTTTCCGCTGATGTGACGAGTGGGGTAGCGCAACGCTTGGTCCGGAGCATGCTTGGCAACGCTGCGTGGAAGAATGTGTCGAGCCTGCGCTCGCTCACGCTGCGGGTCTTCTGTGGGGACTCGCAGACACCTATAGACGTAAGCTGATCATTCGGCGTCTCTCGTACGATTGCTTGACCCGCTTCCCCCTCAGGTGCTTTCCTTCGTTTTTGATTGTATCATTCCCCTTGCAAGTCTACAATCATTCACACTGAGGAGTGATGCAGCTGCACCAAAGACATCTCCCGGCGAGGTTCGACGTATCCTCCCGACAAACTCGGTCATTTCGCTCGCCTCACGTACGTAGACATCTGCGGTCACGTTTTCCGGCTGGTGACAAGCTTTTTTTGGTTACTGGTTTCCGAGGGCTATAATTCGTAGCGCAAGACACCCACGATATGATCCATCCCTTCACTCGTATGTGTTCATGATACCCACACTACCGGGTCGCCCGCTTACACGCTTGCGCCTTCCCGAATCCCTTTGCCCAACCCTTGCCCACCTTGCCGACGTGCTCCTCCCCAGCAGGAATGCTAATCTTCATCGCCTCGAGAACGATCATCATTTGCTCCGCCGATCGTCTGTCCGACCTGGCACTTGATATTCCAAACGGACGCAGGCATGGATGCAGAGATGCATGCGTAGTCTTTTGTCTTGTTGACCACTGCATGTGATGCTACCCGTCCGTCATTCAGCGCGAGCGCACCTTTTTTGTCACCTGTGTTTTTCGTTCTTTGAGACGACATTCTCATCTGCGTTCCCGTTACCTGATGTTTCGAGCGCCTTCTGCGTCAGCCATTCACGTAGGAGCACGTCTTCCCCGCGCACCGAAAAACAAAACAAACGCGTTGGGAAGTGCAAATTACTCTATGAACTCGGCAACTGGGACCGTAATCGCCGTGGCAAAGCTCGTATACATCGCCATTGAGAACACCATTGGCTCGATCTAGTGGGCAGGGTTCCCGCGTTCTTTTTTTCAATTGCGAGTCCAAGTTCCCCAGGGAGAGGAACACGACGACGAAGTGCGTGCGTCGTGTCTCAAGCGGCGAAGATCCAACCAAACTCACGCACCTCAAGCTTGTATTGTCCCGCGTTGAACGCGTGCTCAATCTGGAAGGAAGGAGAATGTGTGTTTCGGGTGTGGGCTGTCGTCAGAAACTCGGACGAAGACGTCGCACAACGAGAACCTGACCTCCAAGTAGCGGTCCTCGCCCACAGGCATGAGGGGTAAAACCAATCAAGCGAGTACATACCTAACCGAACGGTCGAAGTAACCACGGATGCTCCAGGCTGAAATCAACACTCCTGCCCCAGGTTTTCCTCCTGAAGAGCTGGTATCCTCCAAGGGAGATAACAGGATATGTCGCTGCGACCGGCCCTGCAATTCCGACCGCGCCCTGGGCCCCGACAACGTCACGATGGTCCTTGTCGTTAACATGGATAACTTACACTGGGTGTGTACGTCCGTGACGGATTCATCTTCTGTCCAATTAGACGACACCGAGGATCGATCTAGAGAATGCGAACCCATTAGACTTGCATTTTTGCAAACAAAAGAGAGGGGGGGGAACTATGGCTGTCCACGGACCGGTACCAAGAAAGGGCAGGCCAAGTAGAATCCGACGCCAAGCACCAGCTAAGCAAGACATGTCGCGTTAGCAAAGGATGAACGGAGCGCCAAATTACAGTACCCAGCTGGACCTCATCAAGGAAGTGATTTTGGAAACGACTGCGTGTTGAAGTTTAGTGTGTGTATGGGTGCGTGGGAGGGGTGTGGTAGGGAAGCCGCACCATCAGTAAGTATATACTGTACGCTGTTGAGGATCAAGCCTACACGCCGCGCTTCGAAATCTCACTTGGTATCTCTCTCTGTCCCCCTCATTGTTATATCTATTATGTAACCAGTAGTGGCATCATCTTTTTTTCTTGTCACACCCACACCTACAAGATGTACGTTGTCTGCACCTCACACTTGTATCGAGCTTTGCGATGCAGTCCATGCGGGTACCCTTGGAGGCAATGTGGTCCACATGGTCCACCTTGGGGCCCAGGTCTACGAGTCGGCGAGGCTACGACTTGTCCTCGATAGGTTGGCTGTGAAGATAAGACCAATAACCAAAAGGAGAGGAGGGGATAGAGATGCGGATATAGAAGACAAGAACATAACATGTGGCATGAGCAGTCGGAACCCGTGACCAAGGAAAAAAAAGGTGACACAATGGGGAGGACCACTCACTTCTCCGCTTCATTACCTGTATGATCTCAATACACCGAGAACTGCCTGACAGTTCACCCTCTCTGTACAATCTCCCAACCATGCGACACCCTCCACAAAACATCCCCCACATATCGACTCAACGTGCTCCCCTCCGTCCCCACCACTGCCCACCCACCACCCATCACCATTGCATCCATGATCGGGGCTAGGTACTCTGCCAAATTCACCCCATCATACTCATTCCGCAGCCGCTCGAGGTGTGCCATCTCCGCTCCAAATGATCCAAGTGTGAACGTGCATGGGAACGAACGTACCAACGGTACGAGCAGCGGATCATCAAGACCGTCCGGTGCATCCGTCGCAATGAACAGGGGCACATTGAGAATCCGAAGACTGGGGGTCGTGTAGAGTTGATTACGGCAAGGAAGCTTCGGGAAGAACGTATAGGGGAGAGGAGGGAGTAGTGGATGAGGTACCCGCAAGCTAGGCATATCTGCGGGTATCTCTGGTGGCGTTGCCATTTCGTCCATATCTGCCGCATCCTTGTCCTCGTCCTCGCTATCGTCGTCGTCCTGTTCCTGGCTGTCAACCGCGAGCACCCTGTCGGTCCTCGACAGAATATCGTTCTCGAGGCTCAGCGCCGCCTGTGTGTCCAGTCCCAGAACATCTCGAACCAGTGTCCACCAAATGAGCCTCACATTCTTCCTAGACCCCTTTTGAAAACGACCGTCCCCAACGCGCACGTGCGCACCCACGTATGTTCCTCCAAGCACTTCCCTGATCCTCCCCACAGCCAATGTCAATGCCGCATTTCCAAACACCATGTGCCGCCTCACCTCACTCCGTATCCTTCGATTCTCAATCTGGCGCAGTCGGAGTCGTGAGGAGCCAAAGAGAGTCCCCAGTTGTATCAGGCGCTGTGGCACAGCAGCGAGCATGTCGATCGGGATCGCATAGAGGTACTTGCCGCCGTCCCGCGCAAGCGCAAGGGTATCCACGAACTGATACTCGTACGGGTCCGTGTCGGGAAGGAAGAACGTCTCGTTGGGACGAACACCCAACCACTCTTCTAACCACGAGGGGGTCTCATTTGACGTACGCACGAGCGCTTGTTGTGCCTCAATGGGTCCTAGATCCACTAGCCACCCCCACGGGACGAGCGTGTACGACATGTAATCCACACATTCGTCCGGCTGTGGATCATCTGCCCGAATACGTGCGCAATGGGCTCGGCCTTGTCGCTTGTCGCTGAGCCGAAGCATTCGAGTGAGTGTGCTTGAACGGACGTAGCGGAGCGTTTTGGGACCTAGACGAGCGGGCGGGACCAGGAGGGTGCGGTTCAGGAGACGTGCGAGTGTAAGGGCGTTCTCGAATGCGATGCGTTGGTTGTGTAAGCCACTGTGAGGAAGGTATGCAAGGTACATAGTGGTAGCGTCAGCGCGGAGGGCACTGAGGCGTGCATCGGGTTCATCGATGGCATCGAGGATGACGTCGAGTTGGTGTGATGTTGTCAAATTCTGATACGGTACGTGCAGTGCAGTAAGGGACGCCTCAGGGACGTGCGAAATGGTGCGCTAGTATGCGTTGACTGTAAGAGACGAATGAGCGAGATAGAGAACACGCACGGACGGTAGGGGGGGATGGCCATACCTCGTCATGTATAGCCAATATGTGCACGCAAAACAGAAGAATGTGCCACATGTCAGGAGCGCCACGAGCGTCGCCAAGCGACGCGTGCGGCGGTGCGGTACATGAAGATACACGCGCGAGGACGCATCAAAGGGACGACGGAGGTTGTACCTAGGGCGCGAGATGAATGTATTCGGTAGGGACCTTGCTCGACTGACAGAGGGAGATTGGAGGACATACCTCGACGTGGTCGACATTGTGCACGACCTGGTTTGCTATTTGAACTTGAGAAACGGTGGAAGGTGGTCTAATGTTTGATGCGTCTGTTGAATTCCAAAGCCTTTAAACCACGTGCGTCTGACTCTGTTCCGCAATTTCAGAACTCGCCGTATCTATGTTTTGTCGTACAATGAATTGGGTCCTTGAAACAGGACAACAATATCTTTGGACTGTCGTTCCGAGGCCCTGACACAAACTTGTAGTCAAAGCTCCCTTTCTTTTCAGTGGCGATATCGACACCATTTGGAATGCTCATGCCCCCCAAAGGTATAAAAAAACACCCTTTGTCGACATGCACTCGAAATGAAAACAAAATCATTCGCTACCTGTTATCTATTTCTTATAAGTCCCAATGTCTCCAGCCTCAGGCAAGGTCTGCTGCATGAATACCATCCGGTGCGTTACGTTTCTGATCGAGGTTAACATGTCTGATGAACGGAGCACCACCTACCGAAGGTGGACAAGGCCGTGATGTAACAGCCTGTGTCATCTCATCGACAAGTGACAAGCTCTTTTTGGGTTACCGGTTTCCGAGGGTTATAATTCGTACCGCAAGACATGCATAATGTAATCCATCCCTTCACTCGTATGTGTTCAGGATACCCACACCAGCGGGTCGCCGGCCTGCACGCCTGCGCCTTCCCGGATCCCTTTGCCCAACCCTTTGACCACCTTGCCGACGTGCTCCTCCCCGGCAGGAACGCTAATCTCGGTCTTCATCGCCTCGAGAATGATCATCACTTGCTCCGCCGATTCAATCATCTGTCCGACCTGGCACTTGATCTTCCAGACGGACGCAGACATGGACGCAGGGATGCATGCGTAATCTTTGGTCTCGTTGATCACCGCATGTGATGCTACTCGCCCATCATTCAGCGCACCCACATTGTTTTTGTCACCTGTGTTTTTCGTTCTTTGAGACGACATTCTCACCTTCGTTCCCGCTACCTGATGTTTCGAGCGCCTTCTGCGTCAGCCATTCATGTAGGAGCACATCTTCCCTGCACACCAGAAAAAAACAAAACAAAACAGGCGCGTTGAGAAATGCAAATAAGATGTGTGTGTAGTTCCGGAACGGGAGGGACAGGAAATGTCTCACCTTGCACCTTCGCACGCGGCTGCTTGCGTGCGTTTCTCTGTGAACTCGGCAACTTGAGCCGCAATCGCCGTGACGAAGTACGTGTACGTTGTCATTGAAAACACCGTTGGCTCGATCTGGTGGACGGGTTGCCGCGTCATTCTTTTTAGTTGCGAGTCCAGGTTCCCCAGAGAAAGAGACACGACGACGAAATGTATGCGTCGCGTCGCGTCTCTCAAACGGCAAAGATCCAACCTAAAATCCACGTACCTCGAACTTGTATTGTCCCGCATTGAACGCGTGCTCGATCTAGAAGGAAGGAAAAGAGGTGTCTTGGGTCAGAAACTCAGACGAAGAGGTCGCAGAACGAGAGCCTGACTTCCAAGTAGCGGTCCTCGCTCACAGGCATGAATGACACCTATTCGTCGATAGGGAAGAGGGATGGGTTAGTTAGCGAGGAGGTTCACTTGTTAAAACCGACCAAGCGGGTACATACCTGATCGAACGGCCGGAGCAGCCATGGATGCTCCGGGCTAAAATCAGCACCCCTGCCCCAGGTTTGCCATGCTGGAAGTGTCCTCCCGAAGAGCTGGTATCCTCCAGGGGAGACGACAGGATATATCGCTGCGACCGGCCCTGCAATTCCGACCGCGCCCTGGGTCCCGACAACGTCACGATGGTCCTTGTCGTTAACATGGATAACTTACGCTGGGCGTGTACGTCCGTGACGGATTCATCTTCTGTCCGATTAGACGACACCGGGGATCGATCTGGAGAACGCGAACCCATTAGACTTGCATTTTTGCAAACAAAAGAGGGGAGGGGAACTATGGCTGTCCACGGACCGGTACCAAGAAAGGGCAGGCCAAGTAGAATCCGACGCCAAGCACCAACTGAGCAGGACGTGTCGCGTCAGCAAGGGGCGAACGGAGCGCCAAATTATTGTACCCAGCTGGACCCCATCAGTTTCTCCAATGCCTCCGTCGCGCCGCCTCCGAGGCCATTATTCCTTGCCAGGTAGTCGATGTTGCTTGGAAGGTACACGGCCTTGCTTCGTGTGGTACTCATATATCTCTCCAGTGCCTCACGGCTCCATCGGTCGTCGAGGGTAATGGGAAAGACGATCTTCCTTCCAGGGAACTCCCTGCTGACCATCGTGTCTGGGAGCGCGTTCTCTACCTCTGACAAGAAGTGAAGGACGTCGTGTTGGGAGACGATGGCAGGATCGAAGCGACACTGGCGAAGTAATTTTTTGATTCTTTAGCAACGCTGTGGGACGACAAGAGGTGGGGGTCGGGAAGGCACGTACAAGGGTCGATCGAATGCACGGCGCAAACGACCATATCCCGCCCAACGCGCGCGCTTTGGCTTCTGTCTCGAGCGCATGGACGCGTGCACGCACGTGGAAATCAAGCGTCATTTGACCATACTCGACGAGAATGGCGGCATCACCAACCTTGAGGAGAAAGTACAGGTCAGAGCACAACGTCCCAATCACCCATACGAAAAGAAAAAGAGGCTTACTTGGCGGAAGGTCACTGTAGGTCGTAGACTCTTTGTTGGAGGTACGATCTTGCGGAGGATAGGATTGAAGTGACGCATCTCTCTCCCGAAACTAGGTATAGTTCGCACCGAGATGGTGCCACCCGAAATCGCAGTTTGAACATCCTCGGCCCACAGCTTCGCAGCTTGTACGCCAGTCTGTGCCTCTGTCCAGGTGACGCGCCTGAACGTCACCGTGCTTCCGGGACTCAGTTGACCAAGCTTCCACCTATGTACATTCCCAGATTAGCAAGGCAGCAGATTTTCCTGAATTGAACTCAAGCAATTCAATACACTCACAAATCGCCAGATGTAACAGTACAGACACAGACGTATCCACCCATGTCGGGTCCTTCCTGGGTAAGAATGACGGGGGTATCTCCGTTCACATTGACGGTACCCAGCGCATAGCCGTTATCAAGGATATTGCTGGGGTGTGACCCTCCTTCACCGCCGTCGGTCCTAGCCCATTGTATCCTGCTGTTGCTCTGCAAGCGGATGCCCATACGATTGCTGGACGGACTGATAGTCCATTGTGTTGAATAGAAAGAGGTGTTTCCCTCTGGTGTCAGGAACTCCTCGTCATCGTGCGGACCAGCAAGGACGTGTACAATCCATTCTCGGGGGTATACAGGAACGAGCGTCGTCGGTAGCACGAACGGAACAGGATTCTGTATTTCGTAAGAACTCGGAGAACAATCGCCGAGCGCGATCTGATCCCCAGGTTTCACCGCTCTTCCCTATGATCAAGTGAGTGCCAGGTTCAGTATGGACGAGAGTGAATACCCAAAGACGTGCCTGATAGCCACCCAATCCCATTGAGGTAGACTTGGACCCAAGGTACTC
Source organism: Singerocomus inundabilis (assembly GCA_038089075.1). Classification (NCBI taxonomy): domain Eukaryota; kingdom Fungi; phylum Basidiomycota; class Agaricomycetes; order Boletales; family Boletaceae; genus Singerocomus; species Singerocomus inundabilis. The sequence goes on from JBBPKD010000023.1 coordinate 58,855, forward strand.
TGGGACCTCCGGGAATCCACCTCGAACGGCGAGATACACCCTGAAACCATTGCTCGGTTCCCCACCAATTTCCAACGTGCCTTTGGCGGGGATAACGAGACGCGCCCACATCGGTGCGTGTTCTCGGTTAACGCTGACGGTAACGTTCTTTCCAGTCACGGCTACTACACACGGCACGTGGAACCTAAACTTGCATCCCACTCCAGGCAGCGTCACGATCTCCAGACCCTCAGTTTCTGGGTTATTCCCGATAAGGATGTTGGCGGCTTTGAACGCCTGGGAATCCATAGGTCCGCTTTGCGGTATGCCGAGCCCGATCCGCCGTCCAGGAAGATCCTGGACGGTCGCCTCTATGCCGCCCGAGATGACCGTCAAAGCCCTACTCTATTTGTATCAGGCATAGGGACCCTCGCAAATGACGCGCAAAGACAAACCTGGGTGTATATTCGAACGTATCGAGAAAGGCCGTCGTCGCGCCGCCACGTTTGAACGTTTCATGCTCGCAAATTGCCTGCAAGTACGATATGTTGTTCGGCGGCCCATGGATCTTGCAAGCCGACAGCGCTTGTTGAAGACGAAGTACTGCCTCTTCTCTGGTGTCGCCTTTCACGACGAGCTTGCACAGGAGTGGGTCAAAGAAAGTCGTGACATTAGTCCCTGCTGAGATCTTGTCAGGTATTAGCAACCAAGACGCAACACAAGCGCTGAAGAAATTCGGACCCAATGATCAACTCGCAGCCAGTCTCGATTTGGAAGGTCGACTCGTTGAAGTACGCCAGAGCACGGCCTGAACCCGTCCGCAGGATTCTCACTATAGATACGAACTTCAATGGCGTGCGTGGCGTCTTTGTCCAAGTTTGTGTCAAATAAACCTTGCGAAAGGGTGGGACTGTCCAAGTTGACACCGCGGGCCGCAGTGCGTTCTGCCACTCCCTGCGCGATCATCAGTTCCACAAGATCAAGACCAAGGTGGATCGCCTCCGTTATTGGATGTTCGACCTGCAGAGACAGTGCCATGAGTTGGAAGTACTTTTTGAAATTATATTCTCGAGCTCACTTGAATTCGAGTATTCATTTCAAGGAAGAAGAAATCGCCAGTTTCATCATTCACAAGGAACTCGATGGTGCCTAATGGACTAAATGTGTGCAGTACAGGTCCCAAAGAGTTCATATTTTACACGTACCTGCAGAGGAATACTTGATGGAACGACAGAGGCGGACTGCGGCATCACACATCTCTTTTCGAAGCTTTGGATAGCGAGAGAAGAATGGGCTTGGTGTCTCCTCGATCACCTTCTGATGCCTGCGTTGAACACTGCATTCTCGTTCGCCCATGTGAACCACACCACCAAGTCCATCTCCAAAGATCTTTATGCAAGAGGCATCAGTAATGTGACCTCTCCACTTTCAAAGGTCCTCGTCTGCACCTGAACTTCAATGTGTCGCGCAGACGGATAATAACGTTCGATAAAAACCCCTCCATGGTGAAACAACGTCTTGTGTATGATTACGTAAATATGCATGGGCGAGGGACGCTGGGAGGCTAACCTCGGCACGTTCTCTGGCATTTTCGAACTGCACCGAGAGTTCTGTATTGTTCTTGCAGATGAACAGACCCATTCCGCCACCTCCGGCAGTTGCCTTGAGCATGACCGGGAAACCGATCTCTGATGCGACTCTCAGAGCGTCTTCGAGTGTGTTCACGAGTCCCTGGGAGCCGGGCACCATAGGCAAGCCAGCCTTCACTGCCAAATCTCTTGCTTCGTGCTTTAGACCCATGATGCGGACAACATCGGGCCGCGGCCCAAGCCAGATGATTCCCGCGTCCACAACTGCCTGCGCAAAGTCTGCGTTCTCAGACAGGAAGCCGTATCCAGGATGGACCATCGTCACCCGTCGAGCCCTGCATACGGCAAGGATCGTAGAGGACGAGAGGTACAGTTTGGACTCGGGCTGTGGTCCGTCGGATGGTGGTGAGGCGGGCGTGTCCACGAGACGCGCGGCTTCGTCGGCCAGCGAGACGTGCGGTGATAGTGCGTCTGAGGCGCTGTAGACGGCGACGGGGGGTATACCGAGCTGCTT
>JBBPKD010000024.1:0-60813 GCA_038089075.1 Singerocomus inundabilis
TACCATCGCCATCGCCATCGCCATCGCCATCGCCATCGCCTTGCCGTCCCCAGCAAGCCAAAAAATTTTCACCGGAAATACGCGAGGGCGGGGACCTGCGATGGCTGTGTGTTAATGAGGGTCGTCCAGGCTGACTTTCGGGGCAAATAGTCGAGCGCAAGGTTCAACCAGGGTTCACTGGCAGGCTTTGGCGGCGCCAAGAGCCTGTCCCGACATCGAGCGCGACAGATCGATATCTCCCTGTTTGCCGGGCAACTCAGCGTCCTTTTGCTTTACCAAGATCGTCCGCTCGTTTACCTCAACGCTACAAGTTCGCACTGGGCAAAGTGCCGTACACTGGCACGGTCACGGAGCCAGTTGTGTTGCGGAACCAAAATTCTTAGCGACTCAATTCCGTTCAATAATCGCCCTAGAAATTTGCTCCCACCCCGGTGCTCCTTGCTTTTTCTTTTCCCCCTATAACACGCACGGCAGCTCGAGGTCCGTCATCCTCTTTACCTTCCCGTCTCGTGTACGGAAAGAATACCGTGCTCCCATCTCTTCGGCATCTTGGTTGTTATATCATCTCTGGTGAGTCTCATCATTCACGCGTCCTTTTCCGCCTAGCGCGCATCGTGGTCCATTTACGATATGCACTCGTGCTCCCTCCTTTGTTTTCGACGCGCTCTTAACCGCGCCTCCGTGCCGAACCTACCGTTGATTTCGTCCCAACCGGTACACGATCACTAATCCGTGCTCCCTTCCGCAGCTAATTCATTTACACCCCCGTTTTAAACTATAATCTCTACTGCTCTTTGCCTTTTTTTTTTTTTTTTAATTCGCGTGAGTTGCTGTCTCGGTACACTCTCCTTCTCTCTTATTCCGCTCTCCTCAGTGCGTGGTTAATATCCCTTTTTTTCTGAAATGGCATCACATTCTGGAGATACATCCCGGAAACCTTCGGGATCGTCTACGCGTTCGTCGGGTCATTCCCCATCAGCATCGCCGAGCAATGTCTGTCGCCCATCCACCTCCCGCCGAATCCAGACTGACACATCCACAGGCAAAGTTTGCTTCATCAAACATGTTTGGAGTTGGGATGGGTGCAGGGCCTGCGCTCAAGGGTCTCAACTCTGGTTGGCAGGTCCGTCAAGTCTTGCCGTCTCAACACGTACACTTACATATCCGATAAGGTCTGGGGGTCCACGACACCAGCACCGAAGAGGAACGCATCGATCTCTTCTGCAGCAAGTGTAAATGACGTTTCACCCCCCCAGGGCGAGGGCACATACCGTTCCAACATAGGAGAGAGCTGGGCTGCACCGCGACCATCCAGTGGTGCTTGGGATGAGTTGAGTGACAGCCCACAGAAGGAGTTTTCTCAGCTGGTCGGTTTTGTGATGGTACCGTGGACCTGCCCACTGAGTTCGCAACAGGATGTGAATGCTCCGCTTTCGCTGCATCACGCTCGACAAAGGCAAGCGACAACGCTGTCGGCACCCAGAATGGTGCGGTTGCTTTCCGTCGACATAAACGACGCTGACGTTCCGTCTTCTTTCAAGGACGATCGTTCTCCGGCGAAGCCCGGACAATTCTCCCCGCAAAGGTTCGATAATGCGCTTGGGAAAGATGTCCCCGTGTCCAGCAGGTATCCTTCGCCGTCCAATCCTACTTACGGACCCTCTTCGTTCTCCGTGCCAAACGGAACGTTCGATGTCGCATCCATGGTTGAGAACGAGCTGTCATTAGGTCTTAGAGGGATGGCCGTCGAGGATGACCGCATCAATAATCAATACCGTCAACCGTCTGTTCCATCCCAGCCGAACGGTGTTTCTCATCATTCTGTTTCTCCCCAGGTGCGACCGTCCCCCATGGTTCAGGGTCGTACACCGTATGGTGGTTACCCTCAAGCAGATTACTCTTCCTACTATACCAACAGCGCACCGCGTGACCCTTATATGGATTATGGATATGGATACAGTACACCCGCCGACCCTTCACTATATCCCGCCGCTGGTGGCATGAGCAGTAATTCACCCGCAAATGTATACCCAGGTGTTTCTCCACAGACACTACACCCTAATGCATCTGCTGGCCAGCAATCCGGCATTTATTACGATTACTCTGCCTCTGCTCGGTCACCTTCGCAATTTTACTATCCTACCCATCAACCGATGATATATCCTACTATCCCTCCCATTTCTCCCATGCCAACACCGCAATTAAGCGCTGCGGTACCGACTGGCCTACAGGATAAAAAGCAGGTACGTATTGCTTCAATCATGTTGAATACCCTCTTTCATGTAGTCATCTTCGCGGTCAGTATGGTCTCCAGCAACAGGTAAGTCTGGTGGTCGCAATAAGGGAATGGATTGGAATTTATTTTTCAAAATTTCAGGCTTATGCAGCAGCCATAGAATATAGCACACAGTTACCTTTCATGCTCCCCGGTGGCGCGCTTTATGGGCACGCTGGCCTGAATGCCCATGGGATGCCGTTTTACCACCAAAACATGCGTCCTGGACGTCGTCACGACAACGATGTCGCATTGGCTTTGCGTAGTCCGTTATTGGATGAATTCAGGGCTAATAAGTCGCGGAAATGGGAACTGAGAGTGAGTTGTGTTGCACGTGGCCAGTATAACCATTGATATCGTGGTATAGGATATCTTTGGTTATATCGTCGAGTTTAGCGGCGATCAACATGGCTCCCGGTTCATCCAACAGAAGCTTGAAACGGCAACCTCAGAGGAAAAGCAGATCGTTTTCGATGAGATTGTACCCAACAACACGCTGCAGTTGATCCAGGATGTCTTTGGCAATTACGTGAGTACGAGTATATTTTTTTCAGTAATGATCTTATTCGTTATAGGTTATTCAAAAACTGTTTGAGCATGGGACACAAGTGCAGAAGGCTGTTCTAGCCAACACTATGGAAGGTCATGTTCTTCCGTTGTCTCTGCAGATGTATGGCTGTCGCGTCGTGCAAAAGGTTGAGCTGTAGTTCATCCCATGTGGCGCTACTAAACATATTTGATAGGCTGTCGAGTTCATTCTTCCAGAACAGCAAGGGTTGTTCGTGAAAGAGTTGGAACCACACGTGCTCAAGTGTGTCAAGGATGCGAATGGCAACCATGTTATCCAGAAATTGATTGAGCGCGTATCTTCTGATCGCCTTGGTTTTGTGCAATTGTTCCGTGGCAATGTATACGACTTGTCAACCCACCCGTATGGATGTCGAGTTCTGCAACGGTGCTTTGAACATCTTCCGGAAGAACAGACCCGTCCCTTGATGGACGAATTGCACAAATACATGATCAATCTTATGCAAGATCAATTTGGAGTAAGCGACCTCTATTTGGATGTGCGGTACTCTACTGACATTTTATACTGTTAGAATTACGTTGTTCAATTTGTTCTTGAACAGGGAAAACTTCATGATCGTTGTCAAGTTATTGTCAAGCTTCGCGGTCAGATGCTAAACATGGCACGACATAAATTTGCGTCCAATGTCTGTGAGAAGGCACTCGTAACAGCTACAGCAGAGGAGCGACGTGCACTGGTTGATGAAATCATCATGCTCAAGCCTGATGGTGTCAGTCCTATTGTATCTATGATGAAGGACCAGTTTGCCAGTAAGTCACTTAAAGAAGTTTGTGACTGAGCTCGACTGATGTATTTCGCAGATTATGTACTACAACGAGCGCTCACGGTCGCTGATCAAGACCAGAAAGATCTGCTTGTGAGCAAGATCCGCCCTCAGCTAGTGAGCATGCGCCGTTACTCGAGTGCCTACAGCAAGCATTTGATTTCGAGTATGACACTGTTCATCTGCGTTGTGATCTGAGCTCACTAATGTTGCAGTTGAGCGGCTCTTGGAGCGCACTACGAATGCCTCCAAAGCATCAGACAAGCCAGCCGATTACCCCTCTCTGTCTCCGAATCAGTCAGACTAGCGAAATGTGTCATCTACCTTGTTCAATGACGGTCGTGGTCCATCGCCTTTGCTTCCCCAGCTTTTCTTTTCTTTTTCTCTTCTTCCTATTTCTCTTCTTCTGATCGCAATGCTATGGTACAATCGCATCAATCTCGTTTTTCCTCCTACTTTGCACTCACGTCTATTACCCGCGCAATGAACATTCATAATGCAACCTACACCGATTTCTCATTTTCTCTTCCTCCGCACTCACCCTAGTCGGATACATGCATATTCTTTCGCTGTCGATATTGGATGCTATTTTTCATGTTGCTATTATCTTTCTATTGCGAGCACTCTAGTCGTTGACTTGCCGCTGCGTGCTCGAGTAGAAATATCATCCTACCCGGAGTCGAATCGCCTGATTGGTGTGCAAGCGTGGCCAAACAAGGTCTATCAGGCAACTCGTTCGGTAATGCCGGAAGCAGTATCCGCGACTACATAGCGCAGGCAGTACGTGGAACTCGGACGCTCATCCAACAAGAAAAAAAAAAAAGAGAGACACGGGGCTCATTCTTCCAGGTCAGACACGCCCCAGCCATGAGCACCGTCGAAGCCGCAGCCTCCCTCTTTGGTTCGGATGGTGATTCTGGGCCTGACCCTTTTGCGGTCATCGGGAACGAGGCGACTGACACGACACCACCACACGATGACTACCAGATGCACACTTCGTCTCATTCGCTCCAAATGGGCCAGGACACTTCCTCCTGGTTCGCAGAACAGGTGTATCCGGATCCTCAGCAAGAGCAACATGACCCATGGTTTATCCCGACCGCTCAGGACGCCCCCTCTGACCAGTCTCACCGCCCAGGCGTCCTGCCGTCGTCCTACGATCACCCGCAAGCTCACTATCCTGGAGCTGTTGCATATGAACCACACTCAACATCTGCTTCTCCGCCAGGTCAGTGAATCGTTCGTCTTGGCTTGCTCGGCTTACTTCACAGGTTGAACAGCGACAGCCTTCCAGGGTACTCCTGCCTCTTTTGAGCCGCATCATCCCGTCCCTCCTGTTCCTTATCAGCCATACAATACCAGCCAATATCCCGCCCAGCAGCCCTCTTATGACCCATACAAGCCGACCACAACCACCTCGGTGTCGAGTTCCTATGCACCCCAGCAACCAACAAGGCAACTTTCTACGATACCTGCACGACCATCAACCGCACAACACGACAGCCATATTCCTGTCTCTCGTTCTGTGTCATCTCCATACTCACCCTCGTTCGCTGCTGTTTCGCAACCAAACGGTATTCCTGCTCAAGCTTCTAAGCCACCTCCTGCTCCTACTGCGGCTGAGTTCAGACCAAAGACATCAAATGCATACGACCCCCCTCTCCCACCACCCAAGACACATAGAACGACGTCACCGGGTTCTCTACGTTTCATAGGCAACTTGCACGCCCCTGTTTCTCACATCTCACATCCTCCTCCCGTAAGCACGTATGACCACAAATCCGTGCCAGGACCTCCAAGGACAATGTCTCCTAGCTCCATTCGATCAGTGTCTCCACCTTCAACTTCTGTCGTGCCACTAAGGACTGTCCCAGCATACACCTCCTCCCAGCTTCGGGCTAGGTCTCCCTCGAGCGGCTCAACCCCATCTTCCCAAGTTCTCGATTCTCTTCAACCACGCAGGGAATATGGACTTGGACTTGGTAACCAAGTCGCTGAGTCAAGTTTATATAGTGGCCAGTCTCGCCACTCCGTCGAGCAGGACATTTATGTGTCACGTGCCGCCCGTCTACCATACGCACCTTCACCGTCACTGTTAGGTTCAAATGACCCCTTAGGTCGGACGTCATCTCGGGCGCCCGTCATAAGCTTCGGCTTTGGTGGCAAGGTTCTTACCTGCTTCCATAGTTCTGCAGGCTTGAATACGGGATTTGATGTTGCGCTCTCGTCTCGACGTACGACCAGCGTGACGATCCGCGTACTACACCGGTTATTACCCGGTTATGTGACCGAAACCAAGGCAGTGGAGTACCCTGGCCCATTATTCCCTGATCCTGGTACCCCTGTCGCAAGTCTCGTGCGCACAGGAACGTCGCAGGCAAAAACAAAGAAGGCTCGTGTGATAAAATATCTCGAAGAACGTGCTGAAGAGATCGTCCGTGGGACGATGTACATATCTGATGACGTCGGGAGACAACGTCTAGAAGGAAAGTTGGTATTGGTGCGGTTGTTAAAGATCATGGTTGAGAATGACGGCTCGCTATCGGGAAGGTAACTAACCTAGACACTAGTACAATTGGCAATTGCTAATGCATGCACGTTAGCGCCGCCATCGATGATGCAATTCGTACAGCGCTGTTGCCACGCATTGCTGGCGCCATGGATGAGCCTGGACATAATGGGTCAGTTGCACTTGCAGCGCCAGCTCTCACGTCCTCAATGCCCAATGTACATGGCATGACGTCCATGCCTCTATCTACCAAGGAGACTCCAATATCGGTTTCCACACTTCTTCCATCTGCTCTGGACAAGATACAGGAGTTCCTTGTGCGAGGAGAACGCCGCCAGGCCTATCATTTCGCGCTAGATCAGAGGTTATGGGCACATGCACTGATTATCGCAAGCAGTGTCGATAAGGGAGCGTGGAATGAGGCGGTCAACGAGTTCTTGAAAGCTGAACTTGGTGCTCATGAGGGTCTTCAACGTGGTATATCCCGTGTCAGTGACAAGAGCACCACGTCTCGGCAAACTAATGAGCGTGAATGGCTCCGAGTGGCATATAGCGTGTTCTCGGGTCAAGGACCTATTGCGGGTATGTCGTATCTTACCTGTTTAAGAGTGGACCTACAATGTTTTGCAGTTCAAGAACTTGTTCCCGTAAACCTACTATCAAGAACAACAACCGGTTTACAAGCTCCTGCTCCAGCGTTGCCACACGTCACACCCGTGTCTCTAAATTTTCCATCTACTACAACTGCAGCACAGATTCCCGTGGAATCTCTCTCAAAGTGGCCAGAGATAGCAGCTAGTATCGTGTCCAGCCCTCTGAATCCAGAGTATTCTGCAACCTTGTCGGCTCTTGGGGATTGTCTGGTAACTTGCCATCTCATAGAGGGAGCCCACGTTTGGTACATGAACTCCATCATCTCCTCTCGAACTACTCTTAATTCGGCTTTCTAGCTACTTGCTTTCCCCTCAGACTTCAGTGATGGGCGGTCTGGGTGGTCCTGGTACTCGATTGGTGTTACTGGGTTCGCAGAGTCCACACATCAATCCAGTATTTTTCAGAGATCCTGATCCAATAATATTTACTGAGATTGCAGAGTTTGCTTTATCTTTGAAGGCGCCTACTAAAGGACAAGAGCCTTTTCATGGTTTTCCACACCTTCAAGCTTACAAGTTCATTCGGGCTGCATATCTCGCCGATATTGGACATATTCAGAGCGCTACTAGGTGTGTTATAGAAATGCTACTGTATGACAATAAATCATTGATGGTACCCAATCAGGTACTGCGAGGCAATCACTGCAGTTCTAGGTCGGCCCTCTCCGTACTTCACTCCTGCGTTGGTGGAGGGCATGAAGCAACTCGCCGATCGCCTACTTGGCTCGCCTCATATAGACAAATCTACATCGTGGATAGGTGGGAAAGTGAACAAACCTTCCCTAGACAGTATTGGTAGTTGGCTTGAAGTGCGCCTCACCAAGTTTATTGCCGGTGAAGGCAACGAGATGTCTTCCCCCGCAAGTGAGATCTCGAAGGCTCAGTTTACTGGCCCCTTCTCAAGTTACAGTTCTATTTCTTCGGCAACAACGTCAGCCAGTCCATCTCCCCCTCCTACAGTCATCAACTCGCACGTTGCGCCGGCAATGCTGCCACCTAGGCGCAGCGGCTCAGCAGTGGCACTACCTTCTACAACCATGCACGTCCCGGTTGACAGGGCGTCTTCTGCCATGGAGTATTACCGCCCCAAGAGACATGCCTCACCTGCACCTCCCAAAACGGCTCCACTTCACTCAACAGGGTATGGTTACCTGCCTTATGTCACCCAAGCGAGTGGACCTTCTATGATCAACGGGTATGTGGCTGCATATGGAAATGAACCAAGTTCACGAAGGACATCGCTTGAAATGACGGCCGAGGAAGGTTCTGAAGTACAGAATACCTTACAGAATGAACGAGATCAACATGAAGAAGGTCGTTTACAACCGAACGTCGTGGACGACAGTCAAGAAAACCCAGATTCAGGTAGCTGGTGGAACTCACTTAGCAACACCGAATCCACACCGACACCTACTGCTGCCACTTTTCACCAAGTTGAAAACGTAAGAGACTCAGGAGAGGGGTTTATCTCCTTGATGGATGACCCTGCACTGTCCGTAACGTCAAACATAACTCCACCATCTCATCAGAAGGTGGAGAATACATTTGATGATGAATTAGATGATCTCGGGTTAGGAAATAGCGTGCTCAGGAGGACACAGGATGAACACGTGAAGACGACTGAAGGTAAAGCACCAGCTGCACCCGTCCAAGATACTCCGAGGGAGGACGAGAAACGAGGTAAGTTACATGTGAGACCGGTTTCGCGGTAATGCCAAGTCAACACTTTGCTAGATCCTGGCCCGCCTGCAGCTGCTTCGGCGAGCTCGTGGTTGAGCCGATTATGGAAGCGCTCCGACACCCCGGGACCGATCAGAGCCAGCCTTGGCGAAGAGACAAGTTTCTACTATGACAAGGAGCTGAAACGTTGGGTGAACAAGAAGGTGAACAAGCCCCTATGCTCTCGTTTTGATATCTCATCGTCTTTCAGGCTGGAACAGAAACTCCCCAGCCATCAGCCCCTCCTCCCCCACCTGCACGGGCCCAGACTGCTTCCCCTAGCGTGAACAACTCTCGTTTCAATGGGACATCAAACGGGACTGTCGTTGCTCCCCCACCTCCACCGAGGACCGCGTCCGCGATTGATCTAAGCACACCTACGTCTCAAGTGCCTATGCGTGCACGATCTAATTTGGTACCTGCTGAAGTTGCATCGATGCCAAATACACCTGCACCAGGTAGCATGTCAAACCCGCCGCCCATGGGACGATCACGGTCGCAAGCTGCAAAGAAGAACGTGAGGAGTAGATATATAGACGTATTCCAGCAGGACGGGCACTCTGGCTCTATTTAGCATCCAATGAGGACACTTTATACTGGGTTGCATTCACTTTGGTGATATTCCCTTCATACTGTCATATCATACTCATTATTGTGTCCTCGTCGGATCTATTTTATCTATTACGCTTTATTGCATCGTCGGACTGACACATGCCATATATTTCTTTGGAACCGGGTTATATATGATTGGCACAGTTAGTGTCTGCCAAAGACTAATGTGGGAAATGCAATCATTCAAAACAAGAGTTTGAAGGGATACCCTGGTCGCCTTCAGTCAGAGTCGTGACCAAACAGTGCGAACAGGACATACCTCTGTTCTTGATGCGAAACAACGATATCAAGACGGAGAAAACGAGGAAATTGATGAATGTCCAGAGATATACCTGCGTCCTTTGCCGCGCGGGGGATTTTTGATATGGTGTGACTATGGTCAGCATCAGAAACGAAGCTGCTAGAATCCCGTCTGCAGATTACAATCATCAAATGTGAGCAACTTGGGCCTCGTAGCAAGTACGAAACTCCTACAAATCATCGACACCACCTGTACTTCCTGACCAAATTGGTTCTGATAACCCCCGGCGATCCAGCTACCATCGTGGCCTGCGTATGGCACACCACGGATACGTGTAAACATGAAACCGGATGTCATGACAAGCGAAACAATAACCGTTCCGGCTGCCCAAACCCAACGGTTGTAGATTACCGGGCGTACGAAGCGGAAAACGAGCGTGACAATGGGGATGAGAGAGATGACTGTGCCAAGTTTGGACCAGTCAATAGGAGCTTTGTAGGGAATGGGAACCGGGGTGTGGATGGACAGTTGTTCGGCCAAGGGTCTTGCTTCAAAGCCACTGCATATCAAGGCAGGTAGTGAGCACTGTGTCGACGGAGAGAAAGTGGACCATACTTTGAGGCATCGTATTGAAATGGACTAGCGGAGCCTTTAGCATTAGGACCCTCCGTAGCAGGGTAGACATGGACTACCGGAGCGGAATTGAGTTGGAGCTGCGCACGGCTGTCAGGATGCTTACACAGCAGTCAAGCAGTGCCATACCTTTTGAAAGACTCTAGTCGACTCGTCAAATTCGGCGGTAGCAAAGAAGTGATTGTCACGGTGGGCTTGGGGCACGGTGGACCAGGCCTTGGCAACGGCGTTGAAGGAAGGATCGAACTCCCTGGTTCAGGTGTTGCATGAACTGGTCCGCAAGAACGGCATGCGACTTACTTGCATGGAGCACATCTGCGCTGTGGGTTCAACGCTGTAAATTGGATGGAGGCCGACCAGGTGCGCTTCGGAGATGTGAGGAGATCGAATACGCGTTCGTCGAGGCGTATGATGCCGTTCCCTGCAGCAGCGAGCTGCACGAGCTCGTCATGGGGTGAATTTTTAGTGGCAATACAGAGTGGGACGAGTAAGAGGAGGAGGAGGGAGGAGAGCATGGTGGTCGACGTGTAGGCTCGTCGTGGGAAGCGGAACGAGTTGCCTTTGCGCGGCTCGAATAGACTTTTTGAACAGATCAATATAATGTCCCATGCCTTGCTCCTACGACTCTTCCTTTCCCCCTCCTTCTTCTCAGTCCATGTCGCCCTCAGATACCTCATGCTCTATGCAGACAACATCGGAATCACCTACTACCTCACTGGCAGGCTCTCTGATCTCAGCATCCACGAGTTACGCGACGTGTGGGGCTTCATCTGGTGCGTGCAGCGCTCCGACTTCCTTACTCCAAATCTCATGCATGGTCACCGAACTAGTCACCTCCTCGTCACGCGTCCATCAAAGTCCAGAGCACTCGAGTGTTTCGTAGTCGACATTGCACAGCGGTCCACGCACATCGCCATGCTCGTCAGTCTATTTGATCCTCACGGTTGACCAGGGCGCTCATGCCCATTAAGACATTATGGTTCATGCAAGCATCACTCCAGGACTTCTCAGCGACTCCAACTTCCCAGTCATTCCTCGTCTGTCAGAGAACCTTGCACAAGTGCCATGAAATCATTTTTGCCGAATTACCTCCACCTCCCTCGGGTCCGTATTCTGGCTTGCCATCATCCCACCATTCTTCATTTTCACGAAGAAAGGTCAAACCCCGTGTTGAGCCCGCCCTCGTCGGTATTGGTGTTGTCTTGGCGGGTGTTCCCGCTATACCTGCGCTAACGAAGGTTATGGGCGAAGTGGCTTTGCAGCAAGGCAGAGCAGACGACGATGGAGCGAATATTCGCAGCGTTGAGGCAGATGATGACCTTGTATGCCCCATCCCTACCGACGCAGACTCGGGTGAAGATGACGACAACCCCACTGAGGAAGTATCTGGTAGCGAGAACACAAGAGAACCAGTTGTAGGACCTACAAAGGACGCAGAGGAGATGCGGTCAACCTCGCGTCGTCGTACCATCACTGCCGCGCAAACAAGTCCTGCGCTCATTCATCTTCGTACTGTACATCGATCCCGACTTTCAGAAGACCCTCTTGACCAGCAGGACCCACCCCCCGGTCGCGTTTCAAGCCCATACCAGTCTTCACCATCAATATCTTCGCATCCAATTCTACTTAAACAGAACATGACAACTCCAGTTGACGCTCTCTTGCAAAGGTATGATATACAGTCACAATATCAACTTCTAAGAAGCCAGTATTGTCGGTCAGAGGTATTTCCTCCGCCATGTACCTCGATTCAACTTGTCACTCATGAATATACGGCATGATTCGTTCTCATTAGGTTCAGTTCCTTCTTACGCTTGAGGGTATATCCAACCGCCTCTTGGTTGTGCCTAAACCTGCACGCGTTAGTGCCTTGCGAGCAGAATTGACCGCTTTGAATCATCAACTTCCTGCGGAAGTTCGTAGTGTCACGGGTCTCCGTTATAATTTCCTAATCGTGCTTCTCCTGCAGGTCTGTATGCCCATGTGGTGTTCTTCATCGGATATTAGTGACTCAACTACCGCCACCGCCGTCAACACTCAGCCCCATCACAAAATCGTCCGCATTCCACCTGGCGAAGCTGTAGTTCTTAATTCAGCTGAACGAGCACCCTATCTTCTCCTTATAGAAATTCTGCGCGATGACCTCAACTTTGACCCCTCAAAGCGCGGAAACAAAGAAATCCTCAAACGCATTGTTTCAAAGGAGAATGAGAGAAAGGGCGCCTCGAAAGAACTCATAACATTCGGAAACACGAAGACGCATCCCTCTGTGGTTTTGGATGCTGTCGTGGGGTCTGAGCAAGTTCTAGGAAAAGATACTATGGACACACAAGATGGAGGGGCCACCAACAACGTGGACACACCACGGGGAAGCAATACCGTACTGCCCATCTTGGATGACGAAGAAATGGATCTTGTGGAACAAGTATACGGAGAAGGGCAGTCCCTTCGCGGCCCAATTGACCTCACAGGAACAATCGTCCTTCCGCCTACACCTAAGAACCGGGAACTCGAGCTTGCCGCTTGGTCTCGTGGTTCCCCAATGCCATCTTCTCCAGTGATGGAACAAAGCGTAGCACTTACACCTGTCGCGAGTTCTGGTTCGACGCTGTTACCTGCGTCCAATCTATCAGATGCGTCTTATCTGGCTACCACGGGTGCGGGTGGAGGGGAACGTATCTTGTCACTCGATGACTATTCAGAGCGAATGCGAACAGCGGCAATTATGCTCGCTCAATTAAACGCCAGTCTTGTTCGCGAGATCGTCGTCCCCTTGTCTAAACCAATAGGACACGGCACACAGACAACCCAGGAAGTTGCCCAGGATATTTCATCTTCCTCCTCGGGTTCCCTCAGTTGGCTTCCAGGCTCGAATTGGCTGGGGGTTGGAACTCCCGACGGAACATCAAAGCGTCTTGTTCAACCTTTGCTTGAGGGTAGCTTCAGGCCACATGACACTACCGCCTCTGCGCCTATTACGCGTATGCGCGTTCAACATGCCGAAGCCGCTGCAATCCGGGACCGTATCATGCAAGAGATGCTCGCTCTGGAGGAGGAGCGTATGGCTCGAATGCGTGAAGGTGAGTTTGGTTTTGAGGAGTATGGGAGTAATGGAGGGATGAAGACGGCCGAGGATGAGGGAATCATCAAGAGAGAATTGAGTAAAGTTGATCCGTCTGCGGTAGTATTTAGCGAGTCCTGGGTTGCCAAAAAGGTTCGTGACACATGGTATGTAGCTTTCATCGCCTTGTTGATGTATCCTTCAGAGTCGGATACGGCATGGATCACCTTACGGGCACCTAGGTGCGGAACCCTAGATATTTCCGCCCGAGTTCGACTCAGATATTGGTAGCAAACTGGGACTGTGTCTCTGTCATTGTGAAAACGGGTGGCGATCTACGACAGGAACAGGTTGCCGTGCAATTAATTCAGGAGTTTGAGCGGATATGGCAAGAGGAGAGTTGTCGATGTTGGGTTCGATAGTAAGCGTTTGCCCATATTTCAGTTGTTCAGCCTTGGCTTGACTTGAATGGCTTAGTTTCCGCATTCTGATTACAGGGGCCTCGTCGGGCTTAGTTGAGACAATTACAGACGCCGTCTCTATACACTCCATCAAAAAGGCCGAATATGCACGACGTCTGGCTGAGGGTCGACTAGGTAATGTGACCTTGTTGGACCATTTCAGGTCCACGTATGGAGATCCCTCGACAGCCAAGTTTGCTCGTGCACAGCGCAACTTTGTGAAGTCCCTCGCAGGTGAGCTGTCTTTGAGGTCTCTACAATTTTTGAGGACGACGATTCACTCTATCAAGGCTACTCAGTTATTACCTACCTTCTTCAAATAAAAGACCGTCACAATGGCAACATCCTACTTGACAGAGAGGGACATCTTATCCACATTGACTTTGGGTTCATGCTTTCAAATTCACCTGGAAACATTGGATTTGAAGCTGCTCCGTTCAAGCTACCCCCAGAGTATGTCGAGGTTCTGGGCGGTATTGCCGGTGAAGCATTTTTGGAGTTCAGGAGGTTGTTTCGGGAAGGATTTGAAGTTGCAAGGAAACACTGTGATCGAATCATCAGTACGTGGTCCGCTCGCTCCCACTTAAATGTCTTGACATTGTTGGGTTACCCTGCAGCTTTGGTGGAACTGATGCAGAAAGGTAGTTGGACAACAATCAATAACAATGTACTTGTTGATCCTTCCTTGCAGACTCCACTCTGCCATGCTTCGCTGCATTCGGCGACCAGACAGCAGGCCAACTCCGAGAACGTTTTCAGCCGGCGCTCACGCACTCCCTTGTTGGAGAATACGTGGATCGGCTCATTGATAGCTCCCTGGGCTCCAACTGGACACGCTTGTACGACTCTGTAAGTACTGATACATTGCTAGTAAGGCTATCCCACGGTGACATTACCACTGATAGTTTCAATACTATTCCCAATCGATTCTCTGAGTTTGCCGACAATAACATGGTCTGGTTCGACTGTAGCATATACTGCTCTGCAAATTCTTATATTTACCGCCATTCTCTGCATTCACCACCAGTCGTGTACAAGTGTATCTGTGACTATTAATTGCAGTGATGGTTCGTGAAACCTTTACTAAAATGTGCTGGGGGTGATGCCTCCAATTTTATGACAACAAATACTCTAGGCAAAGCTAAGTGGAGAAACAAAAGGCAAGTACATGGACACTAGGGGGGTCTGCCGTCATCTGAACAAATTGTCGTATTTGTTTAAGCATGAATACCACTCGTAGTCTGAAGGAAGACAGTTAACTCCCATCTTCAAGATAATCTCTGCACGAAGTGACTGACCAAAATTTTGAGCTGGGTCACACCAACACCTGGATTTCGAGTGTACATCCCCTTGCGGACAATGTTGGAAGGGCTCATGACGATACCCCATATCATTGAAGAAGTGAATCTGGTCCTTCCGCGCGAAAAGCGCTGCACCGATGCTATGTACAGGCGCATCACCCCATCGCTGTCGATACACGAGTTATTGGCTTCCTTCCAAGCACTAATCCTGGTATTCTGCAAATCGAACGTACCTCATAATAAAAACCACCTTGCTCGTCTAAATAGTCGAAGAATTTGGTATACGCTTCTCCTCTCCAGAAGTCCATATCGGCTATCTCGAAGTTACTCCAGACTACAGTGACAAAGATTGTAATGACTAGGAGGTGGCGGATAACGTGTACTTTGACTCACAATGACAAAGATTATAGGATTCTCCTCCATCCTCGGAGAGGAATGCCATGGCATTGTCGGCGGATACTAGCTCAGGATTCTCGCTGATGAAGGCTAAAGAAAAAAAACGTCTCCCTAACACAGCGACACTTTTGGCTAGTGAACATACCTCTCACATGTTGCCACAATGTGGGGATAGTGGCGGCGTATTCAAAGAGTGAGATGGTGAATCCTACATTCATACACAATATAGTGAGTGGTTTGGGATGAAAGTAGTGAAGAAATCTCACCATAGACCTTCTGCTGGTCCTGCATAAGCAAGAAAGGGTCATAGTCGACATCACAGAAGAATTTAACATCAGGTCTAGAGAAGAGATGGTTAATCCATTCTAGCAAACAGAGGACAAGGCCTACTCCACCCTCCAGTAATACCTGTATTTCTGGAGGAGTTCTTGTCTGTAGAAGAACTACAAGACGTCAGGCACAGTTGGTGAAACACTCGTCATGCATACTCCTGAATTAAAACGACACATATTCCGATAACTAGTAGGGAGCTTTTAGGACTTGAAAATGACACAAAATACCCGACGTACGGCACGCTTCCTGGTGTTTACGGCGTATTAAATGAAATGCAATCGCGATTTGGGGATAGACACACCTCCATAGATGACATTTTGTTGGACCATATTTTTACGAGCCTCGCTTGCCTTTTCTTCATCGATAGAGGAAGGCTGTACCCACTGTTCCTTTGGAATCAAACCAAATTCCACCTCGGCCTGAGTGAGTGCTGAGATGTACCTGGCCAAGGAAACCATGAGCGACAGCCACGGGTTCGATTGATGCCATACTTCTTAAAGTCTTCTTTAAATGGTTCGTCGTTGAGGAGGACGTATGGGTAGTTGAATTTCCGGTTGAACCTGTCCTCGATTTGCTTCATGCTGCTCATGATACCGGAAAGGTCACTGTTCCGCACTAGCATCACAAAGGTGGCGTTTGCCTTTCGATCTGGTGTGTAGACAGCTTCGGGTGGTTTGTAGTACTGGTCTGGCACAACCTCTCTAGACGGGGGACCAGAATCCGAAACGTAGCCCGTGAGGCGCGATACGGACGTGGCTTTTCCATATTCCTCGTGTGTAAAACTGAGTATGTAGTGCAGTCCGACCTGGTTGCAAACTGGGTGAAATGGTTGTTTAGGAACGTGCGTGCAGCGTGCTTACGATAATACCGAGGGCGAGGAGGACATATCGCATCGGTGTCATCATCTTGGCAAGCAGGCAAAGCTAGACAGTGTTGTAGGGTAACTGAGTGTGGTGTCGAAAGAGAATGGAAGGGAGAACAATCCCCGTCGAGGTGTCCGCAGTAGGCTGTTGTGGCAACGATCACGTGCTCGTCCTTCTGTTGCGTCATTGTAAAGTACATGATGTACACCTTTGAACACAGTTTGTATTGGGTCGATTGAAGGAGAAAGTAACAATCAAGGTGCAAGTAAAACCCCTCGTATATTGCTCACCGAATCTTTGCAAACCACCTATCAATGTCTCGCTTGTTGATCACATGACACTTGGCGGACTGCAGCATTTGCATTCAAGGAGTAGGGCCTGAGTAATCTCCCCCTAACAAAAGTATCTGCTGTTTAAGCTTTCACTAATTTACAGTGTTGAGCATATTTCAGCAAACGTGCTGTTCGTGCCACAAGCAAGTCGTATGGCCGAATGGCTACAATGTACCAGGTTTATTCGCTTGATGACTAGGTCACGTGTGAGGCGTGACTAATACACAGTACCCAAATTTATTTGTGGGCCAAGGAACTCTGATCATCCACGGCCACTTGGATCGATGACACAGTCCGAGTAAATACACTAGAAACAAACCTTGACTTCTATGCTAAGCGCAAAAACTGTTTCAAACATGAGTTTTCTGCAAAGTCTAGCGAATCTCAATGGCATCAGCGTCGATGCATAGAAAAACGCTGAGGCCATGTCGCACCAAAGTTATTGTTGGGGTCACACGAGCAACGCCCCTTCTTCCAATCTGAGCCTTGTGGGCAGTGTTGGAATGGACTGTGTCTATAGCCAATATCTTTGAAGAAGTGGACTTGGTCCCTGCCAGCGAAGAGCGACACAGCTATACTGTGGACGGGTGCGTCTCCCCAGCGCTTATGGTGACCATGGTTCAGTTGATGAGTAAAGAGGGGGACTTGTACAAGGCTTCACCTCGTAGTAGAATCCTCCCTTTCCTTCCAAGTACTCAAAATACTTTGTATATGCCTCGCCTCTCCAAAAGTCCAAGTCGGCAATCTCAAAGTTGCTCCAAACTGCTTGACATGGTGGATATATAGAGTCAGGTTCAGAGGAGATCCACTCACAATGACATAGATTGTAGGTCTCTCCTGAATCATCGGATAAGAAATCCATCGAGTTGTCGGGATGCAAGTACTGCGGATTCTCTGCGATGAATTCTATTGGAGCCAGTCAACATGTCATTTAGCGTCGACCACAATCATCTCTTACCTCGAATCGAACCCCACAAGGTTGGTATTGTCGGCTCCCAATCCGGCATCGATATCGTGAAGCCTGGAACCGGGCGATGCGTGAATGAGAAATATAGTCTGACCCATGATACATTGCCACGTACCATAAACTTTGTTCTTGTCCTGCATGAACAGGAAGGGGTCGTAATCGATATCACAAAAGTATCTCACATCGGGCCTAGGTAGTACGTCACGACCAGCTTGATGATGATCTAGGAGTTGCTTACTCTACTCTCCAATACCACTTGTACTGTTGAAGCAGTTCGTGTCGGAAAAAGTACTGCGCAACGCGAGGTCAGTGAAACGCTTTACGCCTCTTTGATTGAATACTTGCTCCCGAGTTAAAACGACACATGTTACGGTACCTTGTGAAGCGGTGTCATATTAGCCCGGCATATAAAGAAGACATGAGCGGACTTACGAGACACTGCCTGAAAATACCTGTACGTTGAGCGTGCCGTGCGATGTCGGTGACAAAATAGCTTGGACTGACCGCCGTATATGATGTTCTGCTTGACTAGCCTGGCGCGACCCTCTCGTGCCCGTGCTTCATCGATCCAATCTGGCTGGAACCAGTGTTCGTGGGGGATAACACCAAAAGAAAGAGGTGCATTGGTCAAGACGCTAACACGCCTGTTGCTGCATCAGTACACCATGACATGGAATGAGAGGTAGTGATGGCTTGCTTGCTTTTTGAACTCGGCCGAGAACTCTACCTCGTTCAATAAAACCCAGGGGTAATTGAACTTGCGATTGAACTTTGACTCTATTTGTTCCATGCCCTGAACGACACCATCTATGTCGCTGTTTCGTGCGAGAATCAATAGCGTTGCGTTAGCACGTCGAGGGGACAGAACGTCTTCTGTCGCTTTTGAATCGCGAAAGAGATGTTCTGGAGGGATTGGATGAGTAGTTTCCGAGGACGGCATCACAATCGGGGAAAGGAAGAGGGTATGGGGAGGAGGGTCGTCGACGGTGTCTTCTGAGTCTTGGACGTTCCATTGAGGCGAGTAAGGTGCACTGCGCCCCGAGCCTAGGAAAAAGCAAAGACCAAACTCCGAGATAGTCTGAAGGGTGGAATGAATACATACGAGGAATGGACTCACGACAAGCGTGACTGCAAGCAGCACCGAGCGTTTCTGAGAGGCAGTCAGCGGAATGCTCATTTGGGGTGACAGACCACTGGTGGGACCTTCTGCGAGGGAGTGAGTAGGAGGAAGGGGGGAGGGGGGAGCAACGTTGATGCGACGGAAAGGCCATGCACTTACTTTATAGTTTTATTAAGCGAGAGGCCCATGAACGTGGAGAGGGGCTACCTGAAATAAGCATCGACTTAATTCGGGAAAGAGAGTGCGCAGCAGTTCGCAATCGGTCTGCGACAACTAACGTGGACTCCACAGCCGCTGCAGGTCCGCTCGATAGGTCAGCCAGCACTGCTGGCCTCGTCACTACGGCGACGGGTCGTCCTAGTTCGCCCATCCAGTGCTGGCGTTTCATAAAAGCAATCCACGCATCACACGCCAAAGACGCCTCACACCCACATTTAAAAACGGACTAGCTCCGCGTGAGATGTAATGAGTGTGGGCAAGGACGGTCAAACAGCACAGTATGCGAAATGCCCACTGCGATCGACACTGAAACAAACGAAAGCAATGATTGACGTCGCAACATGACTTTAGAAACCACGAACGTTCGGATATGAAGGCATCGACAACGGCGAGAGACTTGAGTCGGAGCGTATTGTCGTCGTCGAATGGTCGCCCGACGACGAGATATAGATCGACCTTGGATACGTTGGATGAAACCACGCTCAACGAAACATCCTGGGTCGGTCCAACATCCTCTGGTCGCACCCGCGCCTTGTCGTACGTGCCAGGGTCGTTGGGAGGGTATGACTGAATTTGGCAGCGCTTACCCACGGTCTTTTTTTTGACATTTCGCCGCGTCTGCATTCGAGTTTTCTGTATGGCATCTCCTCCCTTGTCTTCTGCAAAACCAGGTCTCGATGATCCTTCGCTGTCGTTCTCTGCACCACCCAAAAACACCTTCTACCTGTCCGCAGTGTCTCCTCTAACCTCCCTCTATGGTCGCTTTGCTCAATGGCGCAAGTCACTGGACCTTCCAAACCCCGGCACGGTCGAGAACTTGCAGAAGGAAGTCAAGTGTATGCCTCACGAGTACCTCTCAGTCATTACCTGACTTCATCCTTATTTACAGTGACTCACCTGACAAACTTCATGTTTGATGGTGCTCGGGCAGACCTCTCCAAGAACCTTTCCGTTAACCCCGTGTTTCAAATATCACATTCGTTCAACCTTGGCTCTCAAGTTGCAGCGCCATCGTACAACTTCGGTGCCGTATATGCAACGAACAGTGTAACGTGCCAGCCCTCTCAGCCCTCTCATATCCCCTGACTAGATTGCCAGATATTGCTGCAAGGAAGCGTGGATCACGAGGGTAACGTGAATGCGAGAATGAACCAAGGTTGGTCAGAGACGTGCATTACCAAGATGCAGGCACAGGTCAGGCTCATCTCCCATCCCTCGTTCATCATCTAATCCCTCTTCGTCACATACAGTTCTCTCAACAGGTTGGGCATAGCATGTTGCAGCTGGAACAAGACCACCAAGGTCGAGACTACTCCCTCAACCTCAAAGCCGTCAATCCATCACCGACCGACCTCACCGGTATATACATCGGAAGTTACTTTCAGTCGGTTACAAAAAATCTCGCCCTTGGTCTTGAAACACTATATCAGCGACAGACGCCAGAGTTGGCCGAGTTCGCCACATCCTATCTTACCAAGTATACGAGCACGAACAAAAAGTGGATTGCTACTGCTCAACTACAACCCGCCGGTATCTTACAGACAACTTACTGGCAAAAACTGAGCGACAAGGTCGAGGTAGCAGCGGATCTTCAGGTGATTGCAGGACCCCAGAGAAGAGATGCCATAACAACTTTGGGTGCCAAATACGATCTTCGAATGGCAACTTTCAGAGCACAATTAGACTCCACCGGTAAAGTTTCGGCTCTTCTTGAGCAACGTTTTGCCCCCACTTTCGCGTTCTTGGTGTCCGGTGAGATTGACCACTTCAAGGTGAATTCCTACCTGTTCGTCTTGCCTACTACGCTAACGGTGTCGTTCAGAACGCAGCCAAAGTTGGTGTTGGTGTGATGATCGAGAGCTCGAATTTGACCCCAGAAGAGATGGGAATGCCTCCTCAGTCATAGTTATAAAGTAATTACCTCTAGACTCATGTCAAGTATGAGAACACCATGATTCATGGACACTCATCTTGTCGACCATCGTCGGCGGTTGGCCATCGGGCAATGTAGTCGGCGTGGCTTGTTTTCATGCACAAAGCTTCTTGCTCACTAGCGCTATGACTACTCTGTTGCAAGTTCGCGATGTCACCTGTGCCAAAGACAAGGAACATACCATCTTCAGCAACCTCAACTTTGATGTCAATGAAGGCAACGTGATCGTCTTGCAAGGCAAGAGTGGGTCAGGGTGCGTCAGCTTGTAGTTTGGCAAAGGTGCTCCTCTGATCCTTCCAGCAGGAAAACTACCTTGCTGAAATGTATTTCTCATTTGAACGTGTATGATGGTCAGATTCTATATAGAGGACGGTAGGCGTTCCTTATTCATAGCCTCGCCCTTGGCAAGTATGACGAATCTACCATCTCTTAGCACTGCTAGGTCACTTGGTATGTGTTACACTATGACATGGTTGCGAGACTCCAGACTTGGTACTCATGGAGCAACCCACAGGCGTGCCCTTTTTCAGGACCAAAGTATTTTACGTTCCGCAGAGGCCTTCGCTGCTGTCGGGTACCCCCCGTGACTTCCTCGCAGCGATCTCGTCCTTCAGCTCTCGCAAGGTTCCCAATTCTGTTGGTGATGGTAGTGGATTAACATACCCAGTCGAAATTGCTAAAACCTGGGGCGTCGATGAGGAGCTTTGGGGTCGGAACTGGACGAGTCTGAGCGGCGGAGAGTCGCAGCGGATTGCACTGGCCACCGCTCTCGGTTTAAATACCGCAGAAGTCCTGTTGCTGGATGGTCGGTTTCAGCATCTCAGAGCTCTACCTGACTGCTTCCTTTTTCCTCCTAGAACCTACGTCTGCGCTTGACCCTCATTCGACAGCGCTGGTCGAAGACTTTATCTCCCGCGAGTTGCGTTCTTCCCACAGCGAGCTGAAAGCCATTCTGTGGGTTACTCACTCAGAAGAACAAGGAAGGAGGGTCGGAACGAGGTTCTTGCACATTTCCAATGATGGATGCGAGGAAGAAACACGGCTTCTTGATCCATAATGTTTGTAGAATATCAAGTGTCTGTCACCAGCCTTGGTTTGAAGGACAAGGCCAATATTTGTCATGGGTTGCTCACAAGGTATATACATTCATGGGTTGCACTTTCAATGATAGTCCCATAGCTCAGTGGTCAGAGCGTTGTACTTATGTGGTTACAATGAATGCAAGGGTCCCGAGTTCAATCCTCGGTGGGACTAGAACTTTTTCCTCCTCTGCTACTTTGGTCTAAAAGAATAAACGACAAGCTTCAAGGTCCACGTGTCTTTGGCCGGCCTTTAATAATTCACGTTGGTATTAAGAAGCCCCGTGGTTGCGATATACATGGATGATGGCACAGACCTATGGAATTTGTCCAGGATTCGAAAACACATCGTCCTCTTCGACGACTGCCCGCAAGCGAGCGACTCCTGTCCGTTGTCTCTCCCCTGTGACACTCAGCTGCCGTGCTTCAGTGGCAATCCCAAAATATCCGAGACTGAGAAAGCAGAGCGGTACTTCCACTGTTTGCGACTGACCACTGTCTACACGGCCCAGCACGATGTCTGTCAGCGGGCCTTGCAAAAGGACATGCTCCTCCGGACTCATCGATATATCCAGCGTTATTGCCAGAGTCGAGGCTAAGGGATGGTCAACACGGAGCAAAGTAAACAGGTTCGGTTGACATACGACTAGTGTTAGTGACTTTGATCACCATGTTCACTACCGTGTTGGGTGCTATGATGAACTTTTCGCCAGACGATTTGACAGTCGTCCTTTCGGGACAACATTGCACTAGTGACAAATCAATGCGAATTAAATCTGTCTTCAGGGCCTTTAACATATCCATCGTCATGCGTTGCTGTCGCAGCGACAGCTCTCCGTTGCGAATACCGTTTGCCTGGAGGACGTCAGTACTGGATCGGGGGCGGATGAGCAATGAATGAGATTGACCTCTTTCCAACAACCACAGATGACGTTTAGCAGTGCCTCGCGATACCAAAATAATTCCCTCTGAGTCTTGTCTTCTGCATCACTCAAGCTGGATTTGGAAACGACAAACTGGCGATCTGACAGAGTGGGAATGGGACGTAAAATAACATCGCTGGGGAGGCGGAACCTTCTAATCGGGAGTAAGATTCTGTTTGGAGAGGTATTTATCAGCCCAAGGGCGTGGCAGAAAAAAAAAACATGATTTGACTTGCCGGGCTGTCGAACCAGGTGGAATGACCGAGCGTGCGGTAGCATCCGGCACATCTGCTTTGATAAGTGCGCTTACCAAAAAGAGTGGAAATCCAATCTCACCTTGTTGAGCTCTGCTGAAGGCGATTTCAAATGGGAGGCCGTATGTGTTCCGCACCTCAATGGAGAACAAGCACCATTCATGTGGGTCACCATTCTTTTGGAGCGAGTCATCCCCGATATCGCCCAGTGCATTCCACGGCATGACACTCATGTCGTGACATTCTAACATGTGGTACACAGTGACAGTCATTGGATATGTCAGCTGTCTTGTATAAAAGTTCTCGGGGGTGGCTCCCGAATCGTCGTTCCGACAGACATATGCATATGACACATGGATAGTGCCATTGGTGCTAGACAGAGAGCATGAAGATCATTGAATGGAAAGTTACAAGTCAACATACCATCCGGCCTTTCCAAAGCAATCAACGGATACAACTATCTTTTGACCTGGATTAATGACTTTGACCCCCTTGTCTCGGTTCCATGTAAAAGCTTGTTGATGAACAAGGTCATACTCGGTTTCATATGTTTCAAAAACACTGAGCTGTCCTTCTGCCAATGCTTCATGTGCAAGAGCAATTGTGGAATCTTCAAATGACAGCGTCAAGAAGTCAATTGGCAGAGCAGAGACATTTTCAAGTGTGAGTCGAATTGTGGACCTAGAGGCATAAATCAGAAAAGAGGGCACTCGCATTTATTGACGTACTTCTCGCCGTTGTAAAGCATGACTGCCGCGTGCGTCAGAGAAGTCCATCTCAGACGAAGTAACGGTTGCTCTGGGACGACGACACACTCCAAAAATTGCATTTTCAGCTTCGATGGCAGTAGGAAGTTAATAAACCGTTTTCCGCCCTTGTCCCATGACCGCGAGTCGAGTCCCGAGTACTTTGACCGCTCGCTCTCACATATCATCATGCTCTGCCTCTGTGACTGGTACTCCTCCTCTGTCTCAGTGGACACCGGAAGGAGAAATCTCTTAGCGGTGCTGTTAGGAGCACGTACAACGCAGCCTTTGATAACCAAGACGCCTGGCTTTTTAGGAATTGCAGATACTGTAATTGCATGGACAGAATTGGCAGGAATCACGATCGACGAGGCGGAACTGCATTCGACTTCGACTCCAGATGTACTAGAAGGGATAGGTTATCAGGATTAGAAATGCTCGGGGCGTAAGAGAGAAACTACATCAATGATATGTTGTGAAGCTCGAGATCTATCACAAAAGGGTTACGCAGAGTGATAACCAATTCGGCGAGTTCGTTCTGAACAGTAATGGTTTTCTCGTAGAATACGCTTAGCTGATCGAAAAAAAGATGAATATTTTGCCTAACTCACTTGTGTGTTGACAGATTTCCGGGGATTGTACAGAAACAGGTCTTTGTTGGAGGTCGATATGATACTTATGGAACGGGACGTGGAATCGCTTGGGGCCAATAGCGATAGCGGCTTCTCAGTCGGAATCCGGTGAGAAGGGAGACTGAGGACTCTATTAGCTGTCTTCAGAATCACCACATACGAAAATCGTTCACGGTAACACAGCAATACTTTGAATAGGATGTCCAGACCAGTACTCGATCATGGATAGATCACCACGCCGCCGTATTGTGGCAAGCGCCCTCAAAGCTGTCTGGTACAAATGGCGTTGATCGTTAGCAGCAAGAATAGAATGCATGGTCTTGAGAGCAGATAAAGCAAAGCGAGCCACAGCTAGTTGATCTATCGAACCTGTAAGACTCAGTCGGCAGCAAGGATGTCTACTGACCAGGAAGTGCCTCAGCAACTGCAATAGCCTCACGCACGACTCCTACCTGGAGTTCTGGCCATCCAAATGAGTTATTTAATAACTCTGCCAATAACGAAGCTTCAGAAGGAACAATATGTGGGTCGACATCCCCCTCCTCCACGACTTGTGACGGTGCGGGTGCATTCACGGACTCCAAGTCAACACCTAGAGCTTTGCATGCATATGTGAGAATTCTGAGTACACTTTGGTTGCCTTGCATGTTCTCGTTCGGCCGAAAAGCCAAACTCCCGTTGCCCGCAGGAGTATTGTCATCTCCGTTCTGATGGCCGGCAGTGCGGGCGACTAAGCCAGCGCTTCCAACATCCGACCTTCGAAGTTGATAATCTTCATCACGACCACAGACAACCAAATCCATGATACAGCTGATCACTTCCCGAAGAACGTACGCTTCCTTGCGTCTGTACCCCAGGCAACCGTAGATACTCGCCATGGACTGCAAAATGACAAGACGCTCTTGAGGGCCAAGATGCAATAACCAGGGGCCGTGTGCTTGTGAGATTGTGCTAGCGATTTGTGAGCGAGTGATGCTGGTGAAAGTACTGATACGTTCGAGGTTGACCCAAGAATTATCGGAGATAATCCTCTGCCAATACGACGTAGCACTTGATTGCAGCATCGATGCAAAAGCCAATGCTCCCCATCCTTTTGATGACCAAACACAGAACAGCAACGAGGTCTGTCGCAAGACAGCCGACGTGTAGACATATGCTAACAAGGAGTAGTCTTGCACGGCATCCGATGGAATATTGGCCTTGAGGTACATGGTAACAGCTTGTGAGAGTTGTTCATTGATCTCTATCCAAGAGTCTTTTGTATCACTGATCGATGTCTGCTGCAAAGACGTCAAAGGCACGGAACCATGGATGGCAACAGAGTCTCACCAGTCCCTGGCCACCAGCCCAAGAATTGAGAATGGGGATCACTGCTAAGCCTTCCATGGCTGATGCTTGCCAGGCAGGGTCCATTCCGGTCTTAAATAAATTCATTGCTTCCTGATACCTTCAAGATTGTCATTTTGTGGAGTGTCCGAATGAATGACGTCTACAAACCAAATCTTGGCGTCTTGTGTCCTACCCGCTAACAGAAAGAAGTCTCCGTAAACTTTAAAAAGCCTTGCGTGAGAAGAAGCTATTCCCACTG
Source organism: Singerocomus inundabilis (assembly GCA_038089075.1). Classification (NCBI taxonomy): domain Eukaryota; kingdom Fungi; phylum Basidiomycota; class Agaricomycetes; order Boletales; family Boletaceae; genus Singerocomus; species Singerocomus inundabilis. The sequence goes on from JBBPKD010000024.1 coordinate 26,203, forward strand.
CGCCGATACGTTTCTTAGCTGTCGGCGGGCCCAACGCAGAATGACGCTGTGATCCAGCGGTTGACACACTGAGCATCCCGGTTCCAGAGGAGTTGCGTATCGTCCCATTATCCGCTGAGATGAGCTCTGATTGGCTGGAGTGAGGGGGAAGGGAGGTCTGAAAGAGGTGAGAGTTGGATTCGAGAGCAAACGGCATGTCCGCAGCCATGGGCAGGACTGGGAAGAGGGCAGCATTCAGGTACTCGTTGCCTAGCGGGGTTTCTAAGATATGAACCTAACAATGTGAGATGCAGATGTGACACAGGTTCAGGACCACACACCAAGCGTCCGAATTCACCCAATATCTGCGAACACAGATCAGCAAGCAATGTCCCGATGTACAACCTCTTGTTTCCCATTGCACTGGGGATCATAACGAGACCGGGGGGGACTTGTCCGAGACTACTATTGGATTCTTCGTCGTCCTGAAAAGCGAAGCATGTTTTGGCAAGCGGAGATACCAAGGACCCTGGAGAGACTTCAGCTAGCGAACTCTCGAAGTGTTCCAAGGTGGAGGACAACGGATGAGAAGAACAGGCAGCAATCCCGATGACGCCCAGATTGAAATGTGAAGGCCGGAAAAGGGATAACGACGAATGAGCATGCAAGCTGGGGCGAGAGGAAAAATTCAGGTGGAGATAACCACTCGACAACGGACTCGGCATGAAACGAGCTAGCTTTGCGTTCATAAGGGCACAGGATACTAGTACACGGTGAAACGCACCTCGTTCGTCTTTGGCATCACCAGGTATATCACTCAGACGTATGGACTCGAACGTTCGTATCTCTGCGGCATAAGCATCGAATGTAGCCCTAGGAATGTGGCCAACCGGGAGGAGGAGGATCCGAACGTGAGCAAGAGATGCGAAAGCATGAGAGTCCATAGATAAAGATTTGCAAAGAACCAGGAGCAGTTTTCCTGGTTACGATCCTTTGAGAGAATGGTTGTCATGCAAGGAAACGTCGATGGACGAGTTGTCGGACTCGATTCTTGGCCCACTTTGGATACGAACCTCACTGCACGCGTCCTCGTCAACACCCAAATCGTACGCTGAGCGATGGTGAGTCTACTCGAAATGGGTCGTATGGCTGCCAGTTGACTGTTGAAACAGGCCGTGAGTGACAAGGCGCTGGGAGGTTCTATGCTGCTCGTCGCGGCGTTCGTGTTCGTCTACTACACTACCTGGGCCATCCTCCTCGTCAGTGCTGCCTCACCATCGTCCATCTCATACTTGACATATCATGCCCTCAGCCATTCTTTGACACATCAAGTCCTATACACGATTACTTTCCTGCCCGTGAGTGGGCAATCCGGTTGCCCGCGTTCTTGCTCGTTGTCGGACTCTCAGGGATTGGCTGGTTCATCGGATCTACAATCATGAGGGAGAAGACTAAAAAGGCACAAAAAGCCAGGCTTCGTGCAGCTTGACGTGGTCGGGTGTGACGGTTGATCCACCTAGTTCAGCAGCGGGAGTCGTTGTCATGTCTAGCATTGACCAATGTTTCAGAACTCTATTAGAATTTGGCTTTCGAGGTCGACGTTGGACGTGTTTTGGAGGAAACTGTTACTTTCCCCGTCAGTCGTTGTTGCTCCCAACCCCGCGAGGTTGAAACATTGATGGGCCAAGAGTTGGATGGCTTGAAGCCCAAATGAAAATACGAGTGCTGTACAAGGATCGACGCTTCATGCTTTGGTGTAGATGTCGCCTTCACGTTGCTTCAGAGTCTGTTGATACCGCGCCCAACTTTGAAAGGTTTTGGACCAATGCCTCCAACACGGACGACATTCAAGCAGCAAACACTGCTGAGATTTCTCAGCTCGTCACCCTCATCCTCACCTTCCAAGTCGTCTTTAAAGAGTTCTAATCCTAGCCCCTCCAAACGAAAACGGACGCGCGAGACCTCCAGTTCTTCATCCGACCATTCTGACAAAGTACAAGATTCGAATAGTGATGTCGGTGCCATTCGCTTCGAGCCAGAGGTCGTTGAAATCAGTGACCAAGATTATTCCCCCCGTCGTCCACGGAAGCGGAAGAATCTCGCTGGCGTGCACCCTATTCCCTCGCGCACAATCAGTGACGAATCGCTGGAAGAGACGATCAAAGTACCACGACAAGGAAAAGGGAAAAACAAAGTTGTTCTTGACTCCGAGGACGATACCCAACCTCGTAAACGAAAGCTGATCAAAGGTACAAGACCTCTAACCCCTGAGGAGGACGATGATATACTCGGGTCGGGAAATCGTGTGTAGTTCTGTCATTATCTCCCCTACTCGTCAATAACACGTATTCTTAGTGGTGCTAGAGAGTCGTTTGCGCTCCCGAGGAAAGATGACTGCGTTTCAGAAAAACTTGGAAAAACTAAAGAGTGAGCGTGGGCTGATCTGATGTTAATCAACCTGCTGACTTGCCCAAAGTGCTCAAAGGCAAAAAATATGGCAAAGTACTACCCGAGTCTTCCTCTGAAGCTGAGCAATCAGAAAGTTCAGCAGGGATTCCATTCAAGGGTGCTAAGCCGTATCACAGCGGAGAGTCGGATGCCTCGTATGACAAAACAGAAAGCAATGAAGAGGACGAAGAGGATTTTATTGTCGATGATGACGCGCACGGCGCTCCTCCCGCACAACTTCCTCTCGCATTCAGTATGACCACTCATCAAGATCTGACACACCATTTCAAGATTATCTGTCAACTTTTTGTCCATATCGCTGTACGACCCTTGGCTGAAAGACGCCCATTTCTCGAGCGTGCTCTCAAAGGTCTGACTGCTCAAAGTTTACTAAAAGTGATTGATTTACTGTGATTCTAGAGGAAGAATATCTTTCAGTGCCACTACAAGTAACTCGTCGCAAACTGAGTGGGATACGTGATTCGCTCGTGGCGTCATCCGTGTGGAGATCAGACTTCAAGAAGGCCTTGGAGACATATCCAGATTTTACCCTAGTCCGACTAGACTTTGCGATACCGCAGTGCGATGCGTGCCACCTCGGTGGCAGGACGTCTACATTGTTGGGGCGACTGAGCGGAAAGGCCTACGATGAGTGTGATTTTGAGGTACCGTTGTGCATACCGCTCGCCAGCACTTGCTGATGGTAGTGTACAGGACGTCTCCGACGACGAGTCAGATAAGAGTTCGGAGGAAGATAGTTTCGTAGAGGAAGACAGTGGCGTAGATGGAGGACAAGACGTCAGGGAGGAGTTTTATCTCGGCCGATTTTGCGCGGCACGCACTCGAGTCTATCATCAATTCAGTCACTGGGAGGTTCGTCTGGTCATGCTGGATGCTCGTACGTGACAATGATGCCACGTAGTATTCGCTCTATAAATCCCTGCAACGGGAAATCATGGAAGCTCAAGACGAGACTCGGCAATTTGTCAAGGTTGCGTATATCGGTGGTATCAGACCTCCGCGTGACCTTCACGATGCGGACAGGGTCATGGAGTGGCTTGATGAGCGTGGTGTCATTGAAATGGAGTGGCAGAATGTGCGGCAGATGATGGAGAGTGCACGGCGTTTGGAGAGGGGGGAGATGGACGGATGACTGTATGGTAGTAGCGTGCCACAGTGATTAGCGTCGCATGTCTTACTCGCACTACCAACATAACCCTACAGGGACGTCTTATCCTTACGCTGCCTACCACCCCGGAACGCCTGGTGCGTACCAAACCCAGGGCTATGCGGCAGCCTACCAAAGTGCATACGCTTCCGGCGTAACTGGTTATGGTGCATGGCCCTACCCGTACAGCTACATCCCGCAGCAACAGACACAAAACACACCCCAGGTCGCAAGATCAGCTGTACAGACTCCTTTAGCCCCTTCAACAGCGACTACTACCCCGCCAGCGGCGGCCGTTTCGAGATCGACTACTTTCTCCTCTTACACCCCGACGTACGTGCGCGAGACGGGCGCCGCTCTCAGCACAACCACCGCTGTCACTGGCCGAGGTCGCAAGCATGCCAACTTCAAGGGTCTCTTCACGAAAGAACGTCAGTTCGTCGTGATTCTACAACATTTTCCACCTGTCTGATCGTGTCGGTACTCAGTCAAAAATCTAATGTATGGTTTCGGAGATGACAGGAACCCAGCGTCTGACACTGTAAATGTGATGGAAGAGATTCTAGTCGAGTTTATAGTCGATGTCGTGCGTTGTTTTCACTGGGTACCCGACTATTTTCATGACCCGTCGCGAGACAGTGCCAAATGGCAGGGGGACCACAGCGAAAGACCCGACTGTCAATAGAAGATCTGCGACGGGCCTTGTCAAAGCCAGCCGACGCAAAAAAGCTTGCTCGAATGGAAGAGCTGTTGTTCATGCAAGAGGATATCAAACGCGCCCGCGCGCAGTTCGAAGAATCAGACATTAACCATCCAAGGGACTTTTGAACGCGTTAAGCGACGTCCGCCGCTTTTGTTTTATCTCTGGTCCATCATCAGCATGTCCCAAACCATGACAATATGTTTTGGGCGTCGTGAATGGATTTGGACCCTGTAATGTATCTGCAGGTGAGACTGGGGGGCAGCGCCGTCATGTATTATCTATTCACTGAAATCTTGGCACCGGGGGAGCAAGAAACTATTCTTCCATGGCATCTTCATCGTCGGCGTCAGTAGAAACCGGGGCTTGTGCGTCGTCTGCCTTGTGACCTCCTCGTTGTGCGTTGCGTCCCTGAACACCTAATTACTGGATTGAGGACGACAAGCTGAGATGTCAGGAGAGGCTTACCTCCGCTCTGAGCAAGTGGTTTTGCGTATTGTCTGAGCCACTCTTCCGATTCCCAAACTAGTGGTAGACGTTACTCGCAGATGGGCTCCAGTCAGTAAACTACATACTCGCTCTGTTTCCGGCGCCTGGTTGTATGGCGGCCTTGATTGGCCTGGCAATGTTTACTTTGAGGACCCTTGACCGCAGTTCATTGAGGTCCATGTTATCAATCGCGTCCTGGGCATCTGCAGGTGAAGCATACGTGACGAAGGCAAACCCACGATGTTTGGCCTCTAAATGGGGATCAGGACACTGGTCAGATGGGGTAGAGATTGGGTGCATGTACCCGACTCTGGGGTGTTCGTTGCAGCTGATGGGAGCTGTACTTCGACGATGTCTCCTGTTGGACGTGCTAGCACGCTTGTGGAGTTGGGAGGGGACAAATTACCCACCAAACGTAGAGAAACACTCGTAGAGAACGCTTTCGTCGACGTCGTCGCCTATGCCGCCGACGAAGATGGTCTTTTTGCCTTTGGAGCCCTCTTCCATGGTCGGTGACCTGCGTCAAGCACCAAACGAGGCAGCTGTGTCTTTGCGACTCCCTCACTCCTGGTCTTTATTACCACTACTCAGCACGAGATAGATACCCATCTAATATCTTGTTGAATAAATGAACCCGTCATCCAGTCCGTTCTCAATGAACTGTAGAGACGACAGCGAGACACTAACGTATCATACGTCCCCAGTGCTACCAGTCGCAGTGACGCTTTCCTCCAGTTTCCGACGTTTCCGCTCTAGATATCGGGCCCTTGCGTCTTGCACATCTGCTTCAGTGTTCCTCTTGGCAACTTTTCTCTGCCTACTTTCCTCTTCCTTTCTCTCTCTCTGTACTTGTTGTCGTTCGTGCTCTTCTTCCATTTGTTGATGAACTTCTGCTGCTCTCCTTGCAATTATCTCTTTTCGACTCGCCGCAGCTCCAGCGGCACGGTGAATGTAGGGCTCAATTTTGTCCTCCGATCTTTTGCTGGTCATTTGCAACCCGATGCGACGTGTGTTCGGAGCTGAAAGGTTCAGACCGGCTGACAACAATTCTCGTTTGTCGACAATCTGGTTATCGTCGTTTAATTCAACAGCCTTTCCTTGCTCGCGTGCAAGTCGAGCCAGTTCCAAATCCGACGTTGGTGTGAAGTCTGCAGGCTTAGTGATGGTCAATGAGGGGCCTTGTGGCCCAATGACTGGCTTGCGTTCCGCAGTAGCGGCAACGGCCTCTTCGTGCCTTTGTTCAGAGTCCTCTAGTAGTTGGCGGTAGAAATGTGCCATTCCTGTCGTCCTTCCTTTCTGTTTTTTCTTTTCAGCCTCTGGTAACACACACATTCATTGCAACTAAAACGGCCACGCATAATCGATGGGACAAACCTTCTCTCTGTCTTTCTTCTTCCTCTGCCTTCCGAATTTCGGCCATCTGGTCCTTGTACGCCTGCGTGACGAACGCTTCTTTGTCTGCGAACTCGTCCCCCTCCAGTTCCCGTTCATGCTGGAGCATCTTCTCCTCGGCTCTGAGACGATCTAATCGGCGGGTAGCAGCAGAATTTAACAAACCTTCTATGTACTTGGGCTGTAACAGTAAGTGAGAGCGCCCAATCAAAGACGATGCAATGTACACATACCTTGCGCTGCTTTGCATCCGCTTCTTGGGCCTCTTTCTGCCTTTGCTTTATTTCCTGCATCCTGTCCCAGACTTCATCGTACTGGTATACCGTAGCGTCCATCTTCATCTCCTGCCCCATGCGTTTCTGTGCTGCCTTTGAGGACACAACGTTGCGAGTCGAGAGCGATTTGTTCGCGCGAGCATCTTTGCTACTTGAAGCGACTGGAACAACATCAACGTCTCGAGTATCTTCGTCGTCTAATGATGAAAACGCGGATTGCCTGGCGAGAGGAGGAGTAGTACCGAGTGGTTTTGTGTTCTTGCTAGAGAGGGAGAAAGAGACTTTCATGACGATCTATGTTATGTAATCCAATTTCCTGCTCGACTTGAACGAGCTGTACCGTACTACTAAGTGCTATGGCTCAAAATCTTTTCGACAGAAGGCGTATAAACGGCCCAGAAGAAAGTGTTCCACCTGTTTTTGAACCAGGTCAGAAACGTTCTGCGAACTGGACCGCACGATGTGGCCGACAATCAACAGAAATACGCCCAATCTGTAAGAGCTGCACACAGTGTGTCTCCTGAACTGATCTGCCCTTTCAAGTTTTGCAGCCTGGGTTGATCAGCCAAGCGAACGGCTCGGCTTACATCGAGACGGAAAAGACCAAGCTAGCATGTGCCGTGTGAGTCTTGCTCATTCGCTCTTCGCCGTGCACATGGCTATTGTGTGAGTCTTACGATACTTTCAACTATTGATAGGTATGGTCCAAGGCAGTCCAAGTCCACCACTTACAGTGAGAAGGGTAAACTGAACATCGAGATCAAGTTTGCGCCATTCTCGTGCACCCATCGCCGATCACCGCTTCATGTAAGCACCATTGTGTGTTCCGATGGTTTCAGTTAGATCAAACAGAGTTCCTATTGAAGGATGCTGAAGATAGGTCCCTTGCCATTGCGATCCATCAATCAATCGCGTCTTCTGTCTGCTTGGAACTATTTCCAAAGTCGACCATAGATGTATTCATCACGATCATCGAGAACGACGGTATTGAAGGATGCGTAGCATCTGGTTCTATAGCAGCAACCACTGCGCTTGCAGATGCAGGCATAGAAATGCTTGGGCTTGTCGCGTCGTGTTCTGCGGTAAGGAAACCCTTGTATTGTCAGTAACCTGGCCCTGAGTACCTCCAGGCGGTCCTTGGGGATGAAATCCGACTAGATCCAACTGAGCAAGAGACAAATACATCGGATGGCGTCATCGTCGTAGCGTGCATGCCCGCGCTCTCGTCTATCACAAATGTTTGGCAGTCAGGTCGAACTTCCACTGAGATCACTCTTAGGGCGAGTCTTGTTCCACTTTCATACGTTTCCGTATCTCATCTCTCCGCTGTCAGTGCATGGAAATGTGCCAAGATCGGTGTATAGATATCCACTCCGTGATAGCGCAGTCGTTGTCAAGTATAAACGAAGTCCCTTAGCTTCATTTGTTACTTTGCTGCATTGAGCTAGGCTCTTCCAATGATAATATTACAAGATGGTTAAGAAAGCACGCACCGTATGGAGCAATAGAACATTTTTCTGTTGCGCATACATATGGAGACGACGACGGGAGGGGTGTTACAAGCCGGTGAGTTTTCATGTTTCGAGTTGTGATTTCGAGCAGTTAGTCTCATGGTAATATGGAAACCCTACCATAATCTGTTTATGGTGGGTGGTCGACTAATTCTTGCCAATGCTCACATACTTATAAGGCTAGCCATTCGTGTCCCTTCATTGGGCATACATGGTCTGACACTCACAAGAGGAGGGTAGTTTAACACTCTTCTCAGCGACAATTAGAGACAAGGTTGGAATTCTCAAGACTGAATCTTCTTCACCTACTTCATGTGAATAATGCTTGTCACACCACCTAGCAGTAGAGTTGGGTGCTCTATATGGCTCCTGAAAATGGGTCAGTGCAAGAATACACTAACTTCATCGGCCCTTGCCAGTAGGTGATTTCCGCCGTCGACTCCGACTCTGCATGAGTGACTTGCAATGTAGGTCATCGGAAATGTAACAGGGTTTGTCTAGTGATTTTTCTAACTTCGTACAACTCCCCGTGGATTTCGGTTTTGATTTTCTGCTCTCAGAGATATTCATAAATATTTCAGGGTTGAAAAATATGCAATGCTAAGTTGGGTGGCGCCAACATATCTATTGCGGATCGTGAATTCGAACAAATGGTACCCGGTAGGCCTTTGCCCATCTCTTACAGCTTACCTCTTCCAAAAAGCTCTGTTGGTTGCCTACTGCCATCGAAGACATATACTTGGGCTCATACATTTTTCTAGGCGATCGCCCTACTTATCAAGCTTTTTTTCGCCAACGCATAATGGTACAGTGCCCGTCCGTACAGAACTTCTACAGTCAGACGCTTCGTCAAGACGCTTCAGATGGTTGGTACCGGTTAAAGTGCATCTGAAAGTGCAAATCAATATTCTGAAGGCAAGCAGTACGAAGGATCGAAGGAGCAGATAATCTGCGTCTTGTTACAATTACTTAACAATTATGATCGTTTGCAGAATGAGAATTTCAAACTTCCTACCTGCAGACACATTGCACTATAATCGCTGTGCTCTGGGCCCACGCAGTGTACACCTTGGATTACTCCCGGGCTCTCCTAATAACTATCTCGTCTGGCGGTGATAGTGCTCCTCCTGGTGACGACCAACCCATGTATAATAAGATCAGCAGATAGCAGGCTGGTACGAGACAAACAGATGTCGCCTGATGCGCATTCCAGTTCAGTTTCGAGAATCTCGGCAAAGGCAACACCTCTTGCACACAGCACTCAATTATACGCAGAGGTGAAGCTCTTACCGTGACCGAATTGGCGGTCAATCGTTTGTCCATAACAGTAGGGAATTCAAGGTAGTACTGAATTGACAAATATTATAAGTTAATGCTGGATTCGATGTAACACTGGTTACAGTACGCAATCTGAATGAAGTGTTAAACGTGAGGTATCGCATCAACCCGGAATATCAACATTGCTTCGCGTCACTATGGTTCCTCAAGCGATAGTACATGGTCAGCTCAGAAGATTGTCTCCAGAAATATTGTCGCACTGCAGCAAGAGTCATGTCGAGTGAAAGTACCATGTCGTTGCAGAGTACTTCATATGTTTCCTCTGCTCGTATGCGGAAATTGCTTATGCTTGGAGAATCAGGTGTGGACACGTCAACAGAGGAAGGTGCGAAGTTGGTAATACCAGATAACTTCTCTAATTTTTCCTGTACCTAGAAAGTGATGAGCTCAGGTTGAATCCTCGAAATATGGTTACATACATGGTGAGTCAGTTTTCGTACTCGAAGAAATTTGCTCGCAGTCAGCTTTGATTGAGCGCTAAAGATGGATCAATGATAAACATGAAGCGTAGCCAGCATGTGACAAAACGTACACATTCAACAGTTCGGGTAGTTGCTCGCCATCAGGATCAGGATTTGGCCAAGGTAATAAAACGAAGCTAATTTTACTCGCATGTGGAACAACAGTCTTGTTAAAGAGGACATATTCAAGCAACCAAAGTGGCATGGTTTCTTCGAGGGCATAAACGTCAGCCCAGGTAGTCGAGATACTACCTCTGTACACGATTTTCCACCCCGGATATGATTCATCTGACATCATCACCATCATATTGGGTGGGAGTGACAAAGTCGGAGCCTCACTAGATGGAGGCGGAGATAAGGGAGCTGACAGGAGGGTTTGAGCAGCCGTTCTGTTAACTTCATTATCCTGTACATAAAACGTCAGGAAGACAAATAAAGCAATGGCTCCACTGAACCGTACTTCAAGAACGATTGGGGGATCCACGGCGTTCCCAACATTGTTCATGACCGGCGAACTTGGGACAGTGTCGTTCACTGTCTTTCGACTTGGACCTTTGCCGAGGTTTTTGAGACGACCCATGAAGCCACCACCTGGCGTACTCGGAGTAATCGGTCCAGAGGAGTCACCAACATGACGTGAAGGACTTCCAGGGCCCCAGCCAGAAAAATCACCATCTGAGAAAGCAGTACTTGCCGTCGAAGGTCGGCGAGCAGCAAAATAATCAGGCTCACGGCTTGCACTTGTCGGTGGTATCTCGAGTCCATGGGTTCGAATTGGACGAGGCATGAGTGGTTTATCGGAGGTGGGTGATTGGGGGATGTTGCTGATCGCCCTAGCGGCTTTCAAGGGTATCATTGGTGTGAGTAAGGGAGATGGCTTAGCGATTGAAGGTAGAGCAGGAATGATTGCTGGTAGTGCATTTGTAGAAGTCACGACAGCTGTACATATTGGCACGCGCGATGTAGACCTCGATATTTGGAGGGGCGAAAGGAGTTCGGTTGAGTTGGAAAAGTCACCACTGAGATCTGGGGTCGAACTTCCCACAGCGCGGTGTGAGTTGGCATGGGTTGGTTGACTACACTCTGAGTCGTGAACATCGTGTTTTTGTCGAATGCGCAGCTCCTCTCGTATGAATTCTATAAATAAGTTGCGGAGAACCCATTTTCCAATGTTAACTTTTGATCTCTTATGAGCATGAACCTTTGCGTGATTGATCCATAGACGTACTTCTGAGCTCATCATTAAAATGCTTGTCTGAGTCAAGGCCTGCTTCGTCAGCGTAGATTTCCGCCTCGAAGCACCGCTCATTGATGTGCACGGTGAGGACACCAGTTTTTGTGTCCACAGACGACCAGGCAGAGACCACAGCCTCTCCTTCAATACGCTCTCTGACTGCCTCAAGGGCCTCTCGAGGGCTCCATTCTTTATCACCAGCCGCACTGCTTTGCCCTCTGCTGCGAGCGCTGCCATCCAAGCTTCCGCGGAGACTTGCAGCCTGAACATCCTCTTTCGTATACCAACCACGACACACACCACGGACGATGTCCCATATGGCAACTTCGCCTATTGTATCAACCGTCAAGGCATGCACGCGATCATTTAGCAACGCTGCCCGCAAGAGCCCACGAGAACCTGCGATAGTCATATCCGGATTGGAATTGAAGGGGGTGGCTTCGGAAGCAAGTTCGCTGAGTTCCTGAGTTGTGTAGGTTGTACGGATTTCATGCACGGGATCTTGGTCAATGCTCGTCATCGAGGCATGGCTTCTTGTATCTCTTTGAGTGTTTGACGATATGAGAGTGGAAGAATGTTGGAAAGCAGCATTGAACGGTGACCGCCCACCTGGAACGGATACAACCGAAGCCGCAGAATAGAGGGTGGCTACCTCTGCATCGCGTCCTCGGGACATGAATGATGACGGCGAGAAGGAGCTGTTTGGATAGGCGAGCCTAACGAGGGAGGAGAGGGAAACCCCTGGGTACGAAGGAAGAACGTCATCCCTACGACCTTTGGGCGTCACATGAGCACTTGCACGTTGAACAACTCGTAAAATCAGGTTCACCTGGGTGTATCGAGGGTGGGGCTGACCAAGTCGGCTCCATTCCAGCTGAGACGCGTTTAGTTGCAATAACAGAATCTGAAAACAGATCTCGATTGTCCCCTGCATCACGCTTTACCGGTCGCCTGGGAACTCTCCAACGATTAACATTGGAACTTCCGGACGCCGTCCAAAGCAAACCATCATCAGCAGTGACGATCTTATTTATTCCTTCTCCACCTTCTTCACTCAATTCTCGCGCAAGAACGATGCATGAGCCATCTGCAACCTCTGAAGAGTCCTCGACGTCTACCTTGCAGACAATTCCTGATTTATCTCCTGAATAAAATATCTTGAGGGACGGGTGAGTGGAATGTAAGGACCACACGGAATCCGTATGATATGTGAATGTATGCAAGCAGCGTTGTGAGGATAGGGACCAGAGTTTGATGGAAGCTATACCATCATGAGGTCAAGTTGCGGACACAGTGGGGCTTGCTCACCATCAGTAGAACCTGTAAGAAGCTGGAAAGGCCGTGTCAAAATGTGCGTGAACTGAAATTAAGGCACAGTCATACGTATCTAGCATCATCAGAAATCAATATCGCTCGTATGTTGTCTGTGTGGCCGACGAGCTTGCCAGTACGCTTCCCAGATCGAGGGTCCCACATCCGTATCACACGCTCTGGAGAGCCGCTGGCGATGGCATGGCCATATGGATCCGCTGCAAGAGCATATATGGACGCCTTCGGTGCAGTCGCGTCAGGGGGGTTAAGGGTGAGTAGGGGTTGTGGCGTCGGCGAGGAAAGAGTGAGGTCCCAGAGCTTGATTGACCGATCGAACGAGCCCGAAACGATCCAGTTCGACTCGCGGCTGAGTTGTTAGTGAGAAGGTGAGTTGGACGATGTGAAAATAAATTACCAGACAGCAAGACAGCGAACATAGTCTGCATGTGTGCCAACGATGGACGGGTCCGACAACGGGACCGCATGTGGATTCCACGCTTTAATGGTACCATCTGAGGAGGCGGAAATGACTACACTCCATTATCAGCATGCCGAGTGCACAATAGCACGAGAGACCGACCGGTCTGATTATAGTTGCAAAGAAGAATGTCATTGATCCAGTCTGTATGCATTTGCGCACACTGTCGAAACTGTGAATCCTAGTGTCTCGTTGGCTTAGAATATGACGGGGACCACTCGTTTCTTACCGCACTGAAGTTGGGTGTTTCGGGATCAAGTTCCCATTGACACTCATACGGAATGTCTTCGCGGATGCTACTCATCCGCCTTCTGCCGCCACTTTGCTTGACATCCCCGAGTATATCCCCATCTCGTCGCTCTTCCTCTTCCGTCTCCTCGGCCGTGGTTTCGTCTGCCATTCCCGTCAGGGTTTCCCATCTAACGACACGATTCCGTCGCGACGATGGGCTCCGTCTTGGCCTGAATGACAGTCCAAGGTCCCATGAAATGACTTGACCATCCCGGCTGCCTGTGTATAGTATGCCTCTTGGTGTTACCTGACCTTCTAGCTGGGTGGTGGAGTCGAATGCAAAGGATGTGACACCGAGACGATGCCTGGGCTGGCTGCACTTGAGCGGCGCTTCGGGTTGTTGTTGCGAGGGAAAGAGAAGAGGACGTGGTGAACCATGTCGGGGAAGACCCAGGGGAGGTAGCTTGAGGCGGGGGACACGGTCAACTGGGGGCGGTATCACGTAGGATACACGACGTTTTGGAGGTGCCATTCACATCCACATCCAGACTGCAAGAAACTGAGGAGGTGGACTCGTCGGCGATGTCACCGCGTGCTTGACGACTTGGTGCGACACTCGCTCAGGCTGTGGCAGTCGTCCCACGACGACGAGCAGACTGGGCCTCAGCAACAATATTCGTGCTATTCAGTACCACATTCGCTACAGTACTACGATGGTCACCAAAAACCGTGCGTGTGCACAGATCCCATACTATCGCTCGTGGAACTACAGTACTAGTCATAGTACAGCACTAGTGACAGAAATTACTAGGCTTGCGTAAGCAGGTGCACCCAAAACTCGTCTCAAAAGATCTCCTCGTCCACCGCGCCATGTTTCAACGCGATCCACGGGCAGGTGCTTTCTTGGGTGGCGACAGAGTAAGTGGTCAAGACATTCGCGATCAAAATGGTGAGCGTGACCCTCGTCGACACGCGACCCCCGTGCTAACCGTCACCTCGTCCAGTCACGGCAGCGCTCTCAATCGCTAACATAGTAAAGAGCTCCCTAGGACCCCTTGGCCTCGATAAGATGCTTGTCGACAACATCGGTGTGAGTGCGTCATTCCATCTCGTGTCCGCAATATTCACTGCCAAATAGGAAGTGACAATCTCCAACGATGGCGCAACCATCCTCTCTCTTTTGTCTGTGGAACATCCAGCGGGCAAGATCTTTGTCGATCTCGCACAAAAGCAGGACAAAGAGGTCGGAGATGGAACTACTTCCGTAGTTATCGTCGCTGCCGAGCTCCTCCGGCGTGCCAATGAGCTTGTCAAGGCCAAGATTCATCCGACCACTATCATCACAGGCTACAGGCTGGCATGCAGAGAAGCCGTGAGGTTCATGCAAGATAATCTTAGTATTAAAGTCGATGTCCTAGGACGTGAAGCATTAATCAATGCCGCCAAGACCAGCATGGCTAGCAAGATAATCGGCAAGTGCGTCAAAATTTCTCGTACTGGCTTGTACCAGGTCTCATATGTTTTGAAGTGACGACGATCTCTTTGCTCCTATGGCTGTTGATGCGATGCTTGCCGTCAAGTCAATCAATCTACGAGGAGACATCAAGTATCCAGTCAAAGCCGTGAATATATTAAAGGCACATGGTAGAAGCGCAAGAGAGTCCCTGTTTGTTCAAGGCTATGCATTGAATTGCACTGTTGCTAGCCAGGGTTTGGTCTCTTATCTTTTCTGTTTGACTCTCCAACTAACGATTACACTCAGCTATGAAAAAACGAATCACCAATGCGAAAATCGCCTGTCTTGACATCAACCTTCAAAAGACACGCATGCAGTTAGGTGTTCAAATTCTCGTGGACGACCCGGATCAATTAGAGCAGATCCGCAAACGGTTTGTTTCCTGGGTTTTTTGGACCAAACACGTTCTGATGGGTGTGACAGTGAAGTCGAAATAACTATTGAACGTATTCGCAAAATCCTCATTGCTGGAGCAAACGTTGTCCTTACTACCAAAGGTATTGATGATTTGTGTCTGAAGGAATTCGTAGAAGCTGGGGCGATGGCTGTTCGCCGCTGCCGGAAGGAGGATCTCCGGCGCATTGCAAAAGCCACAGGAGGAACCTTGATTTCGAGTCTCGCGGATCTAGAAGGAAACGAGACTTACGAATCCAGCTACTTGGGGATAGCGGATGAAGTCGTCCAAGAGCGCATCTCTGACGATGAGCTCATTCTCATCAAGGGCACAAAAGTCGTCAACTCCGCATCCATTGTCTTACGTGGTGCGAACGATTACATGCTCGACGAGATGGAGCGGGCGTTGCATGACACACTATCTATCATTAAGCGAACCCTGGAGAGCGGCTCAGTTGTTCCAGGTGGTGGCGCAGTTGAATCCGCACTTAGCATTTATCTGGAGAACTTTGCTACAACGCTTGTCAGTTTTTTTTTATTTTCTTATTTCGAATCTACGGACTTCTGAATGTGTTCTAGGGTTCAAGGGAGCAGTTGGCTATTGCAGAGTTTGCAGCTGCCATGCTATCAATCCCAAAACAACTCGCCGTAAACGCAGCAAAGGACTCGACTGAACTGGTCGCGAAGCTCCGTTCTTATCACAATGCAGCACAAAACGCACCCGCTGGTGATCCAAAAAAAGCACTTTTGCGATACGGGCTCGATCTCATGAATGGAGACGTACGAGACAACGTTGCGGCGGGCGTTTTAGAGCCCACGTTGAGCAAAGTGAGGAGTTTAAAATCTGCATATGAGGCTGCCATTTCTTTGTTGCGCATTGATGATGCGATTCAATGCATACCTGGTAAGGATCTACGAATAGCTCGAGGACATTCGACTTACTGACCGTCTCCCTGGAAGAACCGAAGGCGGAGGCGGATGGGCACGGGCATGGGCATTGATTGTGAGGAGGCCTACGTTGATGTACATTGACAAGCTCCTGTTTTTGTCCATATCCAATGATCACGTGATGTGTGAGATGTTCAAAACCCAGTGACACGCGTCGACCCGGTCCCATTGTGAGTGGTCCCGTTTGAAATCTCGTCCCCTGCATCTCTTTCACGGCGGGTACTCCCTCGACGTCCAGACTTAGTCCCTGCAGATATCTCAGGCCTTTAGGCTGATGCTATGCAACAGGAAGGCTCCAAAGCCATCGCCTCGCCCATATCTTCTCCTCAGATCGGACAGCGTTTCCGGTCGCTGATATGGACATGCCTTGATTATGAACTCGTTCAGTCTGCTGTGTTTTATGCAGAACGATATCACGTTATGGACGAACACGACCACGATGCACGTCATCTCTACGCGACCACCCTTCTCCGTGCTCGACAGCCCCATTCTGCACTATATGTAGTGAGTGGCACTGAACAGCAAAAGTGCTGTGGCTGTCTAGAAATCAAAGGGAGATGTTGCATGGCCCTTTCGCGCTACCGACAGGCCTGCGAGGCCCTGGAAGCCGCTTTGAAGGATACAAACTATGTTCCATCGCGTGTGTGTATTGGTGGTCCATTTTGCATTCTTCTGATCTATTTTCCAGAGTCAATGGGACCCCGGTCATCACGAGCCTTTCCTGAAGAGGCAGCACTCCGTTGTCGAGCAGGAATGACGGCATTGAAAGGCAATCTCCCCGAGAAAGCCACCGCCAGCTTTCGCCAGGCTTTAGCACTGAATCCACACCTTTGGGAAGCATTCGAAGGGTTATGCACCCTCGGTGAGTCGCTTCATTGTGGCATCTTAGATGAAAATATCAATCGAGCATCTAGGTACTGCGCCCGAAGTCGACGAAATCTTTCCACCCCGACCATTACCGACGAAACAGGTCCCCCCTGAAGAACCACCACTCGGCAAGGTTATGCCAGAACCAACTTTGACAGGTGTCGGGATCTTTACCCCTGATATTGCGGAAAACAGTATTCATATTCGGGGCCGGAGAAATTCCCTTCAAGTGTCTCGGATGGAGCCACAACACGCGCCACGCAACCCACCGTGAGCATGGATGTTTGCACGAAATATCCTTTTGGCTCACTATACAATCCTCAGAGTTACTAATGAGTCGTTAGCCCGAGCAGACGGCCACTTTCTCCAACAGATGCAACCCCGTGGTCCCCGGATCGAAGATGCACCAACTGGTCCATCACAACCCCATCCTCGACCTCTTTCATCAGCAGATGAAACTGGACCAGTCCAGAAGCGCTTGCGTTCAACAACCCGCCAACGAGGCGTTGATTTGACAAAGTCCAAGCCAACCAAGTTGGTGGTAGACGAACCCTTGAAAAAGGCACGCGCCCGCCCGGCCTTGAAATTTGCTAACATCTTCTCATCACCCGGTCGTCGTTCTCAGCCTATTCAGAACATAAGGAGTGTCGTCGGGGTCGGAAAAAATGAGCGACATGCTGGGAGCAATGGTGTCGGTCCGCGGCGCAGTACACGGTTATTGAGCGGTACAGCGAGCAAACAAGCTGGAAAAGTCAAATTCTCCTTGGCA
This sequence comes from Singerocomus inundabilis, assembly GCA_038089075.1. Taxonomy (NCBI): domain Eukaryota; kingdom Fungi; phylum Basidiomycota; class Agaricomycetes; order Boletales; family Boletaceae; genus Singerocomus; species Singerocomus inundabilis. Next base: position 43,711 of record JBBPKD010000024.1, read on the forward strand.
ATACCTCATGCACACACTGATTTGTTTGCATTACTACAGCACCCACCGCAGCGAGAGCGCCGAGGTCAAATTACGACCTCACGGTCACGTTCAATAGGGTCTGACCCTGACGAGGATACGGTCGCTGTTGCAGACGTGGCATCTTCTACTTCTCCAGCATCAAACGCTCAGTCACCACACTCCGATACTTCCGTAGCGCCCAGCCATTGGAATGCCGCTCATGAGCGAGCCGCCCAGGATGCTTATGAACAAGAGATGGCCGACTACTATATCTATGATCTCATGCGACGATTCGCACGGGCCACTAGAGCGATATCTGTTTATGACTGCTATTCTTGTCTCATGGAACTCGAACACATGCCTTCTGCGCACCAGCAATCGTCGTGGGTGTTATCCATGGTCGGTCGGGCTCACTATGAACGACTGGAGTATGCTTCTGTACGTCATTTTGTTGCCGCATTTTGTTTCGTGCCGTTCATTTCCCTTATGCAATATCATAACTTACGTGGCCCCCCAGGCTGAACGGGCCTTCAGGGCAGCTCGTGCGCTGGAGCCCTATCGGGTGTCTGATATGGAGGTGTATTCGACCCTCCTATGGCATCTGCAACAAGACGTGCAACTTTCGTTTTTAGCCCAGGAGCTGATGGGTATCAATCCGCATTCGCCGCAGGCTTGGATCGCTGCTGGAAACTTGTTCTCGCTCCAAAAAGAGCGTTCACAAGCCTTGACGTGTTTTCGACGTGCAGCCGAGTTGGACCCCAGCTGTGCATACGCGTTCACTTTGAGTGGGCATGAGTCCATCGACGAAGACATTGACAAGGCCATTTCGTTTTTCCAAACTGCACTACGTGCGGACCAGCGACATTATAATGCCTGGTGAGTGTGAAGTGGTAACAACGACGTGCACGCGGCAGGGCTTATTACATCAACGACAGGTATGGCTTGGGGACTTGTTATCTACGGACGAGCAAAATACGGCTTGCAGAATATCATTACCGCAAGGCGCTCGAGATACACCCTCAAAATGCGGTGCTTCTTGGCTGCGTGGGGATGGTGAGTCAATCCCGTCTGCGCTTGCTGATAAGGGATGTTCGGTGTCATTTGGCTGACGCGTGTCGCACAGACAGTGGAGCGTCGCGGAGATAGGAGTGTAGCTTACAATCTGTTTGACCAAGCCGTGCGACTAGCCCCCGACAATGCGCTGGTCCGCTATCGACGGGCGAAGATGTTGATTGCAATGAAGCGACACAAGGTAGGCGGCGGTGTGCTGGATGACGACATTCTTATCTGTGGTGTGCAGGAGGCGATCGAAGACTTGCAAAAGCTTCGCGATAGCTCGCCTGAGGAATCAAACGTGGTCTTCCAGCTGGCCAGGGTGTACCGACTTGTTGGCGATGAGGCGAAATCCGCGCAGTGGCTCGCAATTGCGCGTGACATGGCGCCAAAGAGTGTGAACAAGCTGAAGAAGTTGATTGAGACGGTGAGGGCGGATGGGGCGGGGGATGAGCATATGGACGAGGGTTGAAGCGTCTCGTGTTGTATGGTGTGTCCGACGTGCGAATGGGATCGTCGTCGTCGTCCTCGACGGTGTCCAGCGTGATGGCGGCATTCTCGCGCGTGATGGTGTGTTGTCTCTTGTTTGTACTGTGGCTGTGCGAGGGGCTTCGTTCCGAGGTGATCACCGTTTTTGAGTCAACAAAATCTTGGTATTTGAAAATGCCTATATAAACCTCGCTGCCCGCCCCGACTCCCCTCTCGCCCCCTTGTCTCCTCCCAACACCATGTCTCCGCCATAAGCCTGACCACAGTCCTAGTCGTCCCTCGTCGCGTCCTACTCCTCCCCCCTTCTTCACGCGCGCCGCGTCCACCCCCGCGCACACTCGCTGTCTCCTTCCAAACTATGGTCAACAAACTCGCCCGCCAATCTAACAACGGCACTATTCTGTTCGAGCCCTTTATCGTATACCGCATACACCGGCGAATCCACTCTCAACCCTAGTTTGTCTTCCCCTCATAACCTTACCCGTCACCTGAGACCGACGTCGCGTGTCCGATAGACATCACACATTCTCGCATCGCCCATCCCTTTTCTCACTTGCGCACATGTCGGCAGAGTATCCCGTACTCTTCACGATGGCGCGTAACAAGCTACACGCCGCCATAGGTGGCAAGGACAGTTGTAACCTCCACCGCTGGGTTCTCCTTAAAAATTCGGTTTTTCGCTCACAATCCCCCCATACACCATCCGTATTGAACGGTCCATCCAGTTCTCTGTGTGTGTGTTCTGAAGATGTGTCAGACGACGACGAAGATAGTGCTGAACTGGAGGAGTCGGACGCATTCATGTTCCCCGACGCTAGCAAACTCATCCCACGAGGTGGCACTGATATGAGTGCTTCTGAAGCTGATTGGCTTGACTCTCTCCTAGAAACTCTTCGCGAAGATGAAGAGGATGTGTTTTGTGCAGGTTCAGATGCTCGAGCGTCCGTGGGCGCTACTGAGGAAGACGACGACACAACCCTAAGCCCCCTGACGTCGCCCATGTCGTCCTCGGATGATCTTTTGAATCAACAGGCACATTGTTCTCCGTCCACCGTTGTCTCATATCCTATTCCATATCCACCCTTCCATCCACCACTCGTTCGTCCATATGAACTTGGTCCCATCATTGGGTCTCCCTTGACTTCTCTCCCGCTGGCATACGGTGCTGTCTCACGCTACGACGTGGACGAGATAGATGACCTCGCTGTGCCGGAGGCGATTGAGGACACTTCGGACGATGAGTCTGATGCGCCCTCGACACCGTCGCTGGACCAGCCCTCGCACCTTTTTTTTGGCCCGTCACTTTCGGGAGCACGTAGACAGCCGCGGTCGCAGCCAGACGTATACATTCGTACGACAGGATCGGTATTTGATCGTTTTGAGCTTGACCCTCTCCCATTCCCCGAGGAAGATCACTTGAATTCGTATAATGTCTATCAAGAGTGCTAGCTAGTGGTGCTATGTCTACCATATAATTCACACATGTCCGCCGGTTGGTTTTGTATTATAGCTTTTCTTCTCTGAATAGACGTGGGTGTCGGTCATCTTGTCGAGGTCGTCTTCCAGAACGCCTCGTCTTGGTGTGACAATGGACTATGACCGACGCGCTGCACGCAAAGATTGTTGAACGCATTCGGGAATGTCTGCGACGTCGGAAGGGCTCGACAGTCCAGCAAGGGCACTGATGCCACGAGGTGAGCGTCTCGGTGGCCATGCCTCTGCCAGCCCACTTACCGAGTCGCATCAAGCACGGTGCATTCTTCATCAGCTTCGTGGCCGCGTTGCTGTGGACCCCCATCAGACGCCGCCCATCTCAGCCAAGCGCGCGTACCCACTTGTCGACGTAGTCGCGGAAGCAGTTGGCAACGAACACGACGTTGCACAAGCCGTCCAGTGTCCAGTTTGCACGGATGACCCTCTCGTACAGCTCCAAGTCGCAGTGCGGCATGTACAGCATCGTGGGGCAGTTCAGCGAATGTTCGACCCCCTGTGGACCCTGTTATCTCTCTCTCAAGGCTAGAAATCGAGGGTGCTCGCCTGGACGTGGTCAAGACACTGCATTCCCAAGAGGTGGAACAGCTGCCTATCTGCGTCCGTAAACACAGGATCGTACACGGAAATATTGGCAGCATCCTGTGGACAGGAAACTTCTCAGGTGACATGCACTACAGACGATCTCCCAGATCCACGCACGATATCTGAGGAGACACACAAAGAGCTGAGCAAGGCGAGCTGCGCACGGGCGTCCCGGGACGAAGACGGGCTCCCCAATCCAAGACACAGCACCCTGCGCGGCTTCGCGTCACCCAGTGATGTGTGGAATATCTCTCCCGTTCCACTCAGTCGGATAACGGGACAGACTCGAATATCAGTATATTTACCTTTGCAGTCTAGTAACCAGTCGCTATCGGCCGTAAGTTCCTCCTGGGCGCGTGTCCAGAGATCGGACGGCGTGATAGCGTCCCTCCTGTCCTTTGCTTTTCGCTTCTTGCGTGGATTGACCCGAACGAACGAGTCATACGCGAACGCCTTGCTGTCTGATCCCTGCATCATGTAAATTAAACACGTTGTCGGACGAGTCACCACACGGCGAGGTTCTTGAACAAGAAGGAAAAAAAAAGGTCCAGGCTGATGAGCGATGCGAGCGAGGAACCAAGCATTGTATTCGTACCCACTTGGACGTGCGCGCTGTCGTGCGTGGATATCACAAGTCTGCGCGAGGGAAAGAGAAGAGGTTGCCTATCTCCACACGGATCCTGCACGCGCAGCCTCACGCTAAAAACGACATTCGATTTACGGACATGAAGAGAACCGAATACGTGTTAGATCGACTGGGCTGCCCACAGGTCATCCCCCAGATGGGTCGCAATGTCAACACCCACCCCCTTGTTCACCCTGCGCATCTCTTCCGTGCCCATCCGTGTCATTCCAACCGCCACCGCATGCTCCTTCCCTTCCGCGTGGACCGCAACGAGTGAGTGGGCAGGAATCTCAGATTCCGCAGGGGGAAGATAGCCACCGGCGGACGTGAGGCCAGGACACATCATGTGCGCCCCTGCAAGCAAGAAGCGTATCGCACCGCGATCTATACCCACCTTGGGCAGCAGGAACGGATCTATGAGCGGGCGTCTGAGCAATGCGAGTGACCAAGGTCAGAGGAGGGGTGACTGACACTTGTGGAGCAATCGCAGGGTAGGATAAAAGGGTCCATCAGAGTGTTGGAAAAACAACGGTTCGCTGTTGACGGTGTATATCGAGATGTGTTCTCTGCTGTCTCGTCGAGCGGGTTCACGACAGGACACGATAAACGATCGCGAGGATGAGACACGGACCATTTGACATGCGTTAGAGACTCTTTCTTTGGCCATATCTGTTCGAACGCCTCGGGCTGTATTTTCCACTGTGCAAGCACTGCAGCCCGGATCGACCGCTGGACGGAAGATTTTGGCGGTGTCTGGCTTGTTATATCGCTGGACGACGAGAACCTGCGAGTGCAGTCAGCCGTCTGTTCGGTATCCCAAGTAGCCAAGGCAGCTACTTCTTGAACATGGTGGTGGTGGTGGTGGTGGTGGTGATCAAACGTTGCGGCGTCGAGCAGCAAGTAGACTGGACGTGTCTGGTTCAGGCAACGTCTGAGCTTCACTGAATATTCTATGCTACTTTGATACCTTCCACGACATATACAATTACATTAGATGTGAAGCTGCAAGGGGACGTCGATAGCAGAGTGAAGTATTGGGTCAAGTTGATAAACTGAAGATAGTTCGAAGCCTGGAGCGAAATGAGGCAAGCATGCATTCGTGTCAGAAACAAAAGGAGTGCGAGAGATGAAGAAAAAAAAAAGAAAGGCCGATGTCAATCGTGCACAAGCATTCTCTACGAAATATCCTCATCCTTGTCTTCTAATTGCGATGGCTTCAATAAGCCGGGTACACGCATCGCAAGTTCTCGTTCAGCTTGTGCCTTCATCAACGCCTCAGCTTCCTTCTCTTCGAGATAGAGTTCGGCGTTGTCGCCGGAGGAGAACTCCTTGAGCTGGATAAGGAAGTCACGCAACGCAAGCTTGAATCGATTGATGTCGCTATGGAACTCTCCTAGTCCAGTAACAAACACTTGGACTTGAGTACTGCATCACAACCCATTAGTAGAGACGCATCACTGCCCAACATGCAAACTTACTTGTGGACATGAGGAAATGCTGTCTTGAGCAAGTTTGCGCAATATTCTTTCAAGAATAACGAGTTAGTTATGTTCTGATCAGCAACCTGTGCCGGATTGAATAACGGAGACTGGATCTGGTTTGTCTCGACGAGCTGGAACATCCGTGCGAGGAGGAGACTCTGAAGTTTAAAGCCGCTCTTGTGATCGGCATCCGTGAGGACAAAGAAAATGTCCTGCAAGATACTCAGGAAGTACTGCTGGAAGAAGACATTGCCAACAGCCGGCTCTGCGCTTGCAAAGTTGTTGACAACCTCGAGACATACTAGGCGACTTCAACACAAAGGCTCACAAACAGGAGCATCGACGTACAATTCAGACCCGTGTCTGCGATATCCCGCATGGTGTGCTTGATAGCCCAGATAATACTATCCATGAATAACTTGAACTGAGTCGGTGGTATCCCAAGAAGGGCTGTAGCGAGGTCTTCAAGGCGATGCTAATGCAGAAACACCACCATGCTTACCAGGGAAGCAATTGAGATTGATGGCTCTTAGCAGCTTGAAGAAACCGACACGGTGCTCCGGATATTCAGCAAAGTCTTGGTTAATCATGTTGAGGGTGGGCTCAAACACAGCGTCAAGGATAGCTGGGACTTGAGGCGTAAGGAGAGACTAAAGTCACCAGAAACTCAGCGACTGTCTTCTGATATGGGAAATGACTTACACCAAGGCGACCAGTAAGTGTTGCCATCACATTAAGAACTTCAGCATCCCGCGCAGTAGGTACATTGCGGTTATAGTCCCCAAGAATAGCATCCAGGAGCGGTGGCATGAAATTGGCATTGACGGCTTCTAGGTCTTCCGCCTTCTTGATGTATGTCTCCATCAGCTTTAGAATCTCCTTCTTTACCGTCCTCAGCTGACGAATCTTTGGAGTCTTCGTCGCTATTACACCTAATGCAAGTTGTCAGCAAGACTGACACAAATGTAATATCGATGCTTACCTTCCCGCGCAACTGTTTCGCTAATGATACCACTAACGGCCTTGTAGAGGCCAAGCATGTCCAGAAATATGCGACCAACTTGGGGTAAATAGAAGCTCCCGATAGAGGTGCACGCGGAAACATTAGTTTTCAAGACATTCGAAATGATTTTAATGTTATCAAGATTGCTCAACACGTCAATATTCTGTGCGGCTTGTGCCATCAAAGAATCCCACTTCGGGCCAAATCAGTCAGAAGACACTAGAGATAGAAGGAATACCTACAGCATTGTTGGGCAACTCCATTAGTTTTGCGATCAATTTCTCCTGTTGAGGTTTGTTTGGCTGAGCAGAAATCATGTATCCGACCGCCTCATAGAACGTGTGCACCTAGCGGTCGCGTCAGTCCATGAATACGCTGTTGAGAAACACGCATTTGAATACTTGTTGAGGTGATAAATCGACAGTAATTCTATGTAACAATCGCAAGATTTCGTCAACAAACGGTTCTTGCTCCCCCGATTGTTGCATGACGAAATGACGACGGCACTTCTGAGCAATCTTGATGAAGGTATCGCAGGCCATGTCTTGAACACCTGCAAGTTGATGGTCGAAAGTAAGCCTAGTGAAAGTGATCCATAAGTGACGTTTACCTTCGTGCGTTTCATGCATGAATTCAAACAGCTTGTTGACCACAGTCTTCAAAAACTTCCAGTGAGCCTTGAGGAAACGCGGATACTGTCCGACGATGTACATGATGTCTGATGCGACGACGGCCTTGTTGTCCTTCCCTCGCTTGATCTCGCATAATCCAAGCAAGTCCTTGATAACGGTCACGAGGAATCGCTTCTCAGTCTCCTCGTCTAAAATAAGTTTATTGACATCAAACCAGGCCAATACAAGATAGGTAATAACTCACTCATTGCCCCGGAGATACTTCCAATTGCCCAGCAGAGTGTGTTCAAGTTCTGCCAGCTCCATTCTGACCCGTCAACTTGCTTGGCCAATTTTTCCGTTAAGATATTTTCTGTGTCAACGACATCTAGATGGGTGAGATACACCAAAAGTTCACGCATCTGCTTGTAAAGAACGATGGTGTCGGACTCTTTCATAAACTCCCGGACAATTTCGCCTTCGTCATTTTCGACGATGAGAACCTGAGGTTCGATTAGAGAATGCGAGTGGAGAACAAGAAGGTTCGCACCTCTTCCGGCTTGACCATCCGTTCAATCACAACAAGACGCAGGTTGCTCAAAACATCACTATAAATGTTCTTCCGCAAAGACATCCCGTTAAGCACATTGCTAGTTCCGTTCCCAAGACTGAGGCCCATGAGTAAACCACTATCACCAATAGGCAACGCCTGGATCTCGTCGTAAAGCTCTGCCACAAGCTTCGACCAATATTCGAGCGTGATCTTGAATATTTCACGTTCATCGACCTGTGATACTTTCACCATGTATAGATGAGCATTGAGCAATACATCGCGATTTGCCTCGGTTTCGACGGCTCGAAGATGGTTGGATAGGAAATTACTTAGGAATAATGCAAGGTTGAGGACGAGTTCTTGACCCGAGTCGGACGCAGATGCGTAGGCAGTGGCAATGTTAGTTGAAGGGGGGATCATACGGTTTATGGATGTCATGACCATAGCGAACAATATCACGAACTTGGGATCGTACTCTGGTCCCACGTTAAGGCCAGCGATCTCAGCCAAGCATTTCAAAGTGACGTTGCGGAATTCCGGAGCTTCAAGGAACTGAGTAGACATCAGTACGGAAGGGCAAGAAACGAATGGACACCTACGCGATTGAGCAGGAGATCGATGATGGTAGTCTCGAATATATAGCCGAGAGGTATCCAGTTCAAAAACCTCAGAAGTGTCTCCAGAGTAGCCTTGATTAAACTCGTTTTCTGTGCCTCCTCCAGGACTTCAGAGCAGAGTTTAAATATCTCGCTAAACTCGCCGCACATCTGATTCTTGAGATTTTTGATCTTTGTCTGGGTCATTTGTTCTGCAGAATAATCAAAGACTTCTTCAGACAAAATACGCAAGATGACCATGTTGTTTTCGCATAATGAAAGATTGGTTTTGGAGGACTCGACGAGTTCGGTTATAAAACTTGGCCAGTTATGTGGCCACTCTTGCTTCAGAATCTAGAGGGGACAGGATGAATGGATTACAAAGCACGTCAGGACAGGATCTTACCTGAACCAAGGCGAGGTTGAGTTTGTTGATAAATGTCTTTTCCTTCCGCATAGTGACTTCGTCCGAAGCGACCTTGACAGTTACACCGACGACGAAGTTCCTGATGCCTAGACACGATATTAGTAGCGCGTCAAATTGGAAAGAGATAGCATATACCTTGCCGCTGACCATCGGGTAAGGTTTTCCAGCGTGTGGTGATGAGTTTCTCGAGGATCTGGAGACCAATGTACTAAATGGTGACGATGAGACAGCGATGGGTGATATGCGAATAAACTAGTGTAAACCTTTGATTGTTGGAACGACGATCTCTCCATTATCTCCGGGACTCTCGTCCATGCATCCGGATGTTCCTCCAACTGAGTGAGGACTTGCTGGGCTATTTGTTGCTGGGAAGAGGTTGGGGCAAGAGGGAAATAGGAAGATGAGCTGAGATGCTGACCTCCTGACCACGACCTGTGTAAAACGCCATTGCGACCTTGTCCAGGAGGGAGACATCGAACTCCTTGGAGAAGTCAAGTAGGCCCTGGGGGACAGCGAGTGAGCATGGGGGAAGATCCGGAGAGAAAGGCAGCTATACATACCTCCATTTTTGACGTGAGTGATGTCTTGGAGCAAGACAGGGGATGACAGCCAGCGCCGACGACGACGAGAAGGAGAGAGAAAGATTGTGGACGACGACGACGATGTTGGGCAGAGGGTCATCTAATCGCATTACGTAATACATATCACACGTTCAGGTCATCTTTACTGGGATCGTTGACTGTCCGTCGCTGGCAGGTTGAACAGAACTGGGCGTGTATACATGTTCGCATGAAATTGGGTCCCAACGTCGTGTAACACGATGACGAACGACCTTGGTCGATGTGTGTATCCTCCTTTCAACTCCGCGAATGTCATTCATCAACCCCTAGAGACTAGATCGCCCCTCGGGACGTTCTCAACCACATCCCAACTACCATGTCAGATGGTGAACACGAGTCAAGTGACTCTTTTTCTATCGAGGACGACAAGATAATATGGACACGCGGCTCTTGCAGCGACGCCGATTTCGTTGTCCTGCACCATCCTCTGCTCGATGCCCATTCTTTCTCGTCTACCCTCTTAGACGCTACAGGACACCACGCCTTGGACAGTGGCCTGTCTCCAGCATTCGATAAAATATCATTGTGCGATCATGATCCTCTGGTCGACTGTTTGCCTACCAGTGGAAAGTCAAACAATAACCATGCTCTATCTGGCAAGCCAGTGTGCACTAACAAGCTCGTCAAGGGTAATGCCGGTAAAACAAAATGTCGAACCCAGCCGTCAGGTGTCATTTCTGCCAGTTTCGGGCACCATAATGAAGCTACCACGCCTACCGCGTCCTTTGACGATGCCTCTGCTTTCATAACCCGGTGCGTCCCAAACTACAACCATTGTCCAAAATAGCTGAAGCCGTGTCCTAGCTTCATTTCGTCACCAGTCAAAACAAAAGATGCAGAGCTCAATCTGTTACGTGCGCTGATAATTGAGCTTGGCGTTCGTTCCCCGAATGCCCCAGATCTCCCATCCACGCTCACTCGCGCCCGTAAGATGCTGAGAGCAGAAGTCTACATTAACATTAAAGAATATGTTGCCACACGCCACAAAGGCCAATCAGCTCTCCGTGACATCTTAAAGCCTAATAGAAACGCGCTTCGTAAAAACATCAAAAAGGGGAATGGTGCCTCATTGCAATGGGTAAAGCAGCATGGCTTACAGGTATTGCTCGTCACTTGCTTCAAGTAATTTACTCTCCTTTTGCATCGGTCAACATACGAACTCGCGAAATGTGTATAAATGTTAGCGCTGGATACATTATGTCCAGCTGTTGATAACAACATGTAAACAAGGGTCGTGCAGGACATATTACTGTTCTACACTTCCAGGTATCGGCCACTATATGGCAATAAACGTAACATCATCCCTTACAACATCGGATCGGGTACAAAGACCACAGAGGCTTGCTCCGGGGAAAGAAAATGGAAGAAAAAAATAGGACAGAACGTCATCAGACGTAGCACTGACCTCCACCGGGTCGAATAGAGATTATCACCTACTCGTTCTTGACCGCAGTAAGGACAAGGCCAATACGGACCAGGATAGCGTTCACAGTAAGGATGTTCTGTGGGTTGTTCGGACTAGGAGGAGATAGCACTCCGGTTGGGACTGTCAACGCGCTGGTCGAACTAGTAGTGGAGCTGATTGAGGAAGGGGTAGAAGAGGTGGACGAAATGGATAAAGTGGAAGTTGTGGAGGTAGGAGTATAAGCTGGGGTAGAAGAGGTGGTGGGAGGGACAACCTCCGAGGTCGCAGGTGGGGTATAGTCTGGGGTAGAAGTTGTACTTGGCGGTTCCCAAGTAGAGCTAGGAGGTGTCCAGGTCGAACTGGTTTGGTCTCCGCCTCCACCACTACCGTCGTCGAACCACCATGTACCATAGATAACACCTTCGCTCTCGGGGGCGAAGTAGTCAAATAGACCTCGGGAAAAGTCCAAGCCGCCCACGGGGCATCCCATACACTAGTCACACAAGAGGCAAAGTGAGCATTTCGGACCTCCAAAATAACGTAAGTGACAGCACCTCATCCATGATGGTGGCTTGAGCAGTCTTTCCGCCGTATTGGATGGTGATGGGTTTGAAACACATGGGGCCGGGATACCCGTTGCCATATTGCTCAACGTTTAATGCCACGATCTGTGATGAGTCCCTGATCAGTGCTGACGACACTATTACACTAGCGATACTCACCCAGTCACTGGCGACGTTGTACTGGCCACAGGCACCCCTTCAGGTATATGAGGATTTAATTTTCTGTAGACTCATCAAAGACTTACAATCCAACATCATAAAAGGTGAATCGCGCATTGGTGTAGGTTTGGCGCTTATAGATGTGAATATCACCACGAGCACGGTGAGCCACCTCTTGATGGCGTCTATTCCAATGATTGGCTGTAACGAACGGAACTAAGGGGGCGAGAAGGCCCAAGATTGTCAAGACCCTGAGGGTCATGTTGAACAATTATGTCGTAAAACGAGTGTGGGGCCCAGTGCGGCCGTGAGCGAGGTATAACTCGACGTTCTTCTTGGTCGGTGGAACAGTTGTGAGAGGGTCCTCGTTGCCAGACGACGACCAGAAATATTTGGTGGCATCGCCACTGTCCTGTCAGGCTGCAAAAGAAAACAAATGTAATATTTCGAGCGCAGAACACAGATAATGCTACCGTCAGATATAAACAATCATTGCTGCATCTCGAAAATGCCCATGGTAGCAGAGCTGATGAAATAATGGGGGTATAGCTCAGACTAGAAAGACCCGGGTCCGTTAGTGCTCATAATATAGTGGTGTCCGTCTATGGTATGAAGCATATTGCCTTACTTTTGCTTCGACCACTCTTCCAATGACATTCTGCAAAGGCGGGAAAAAGATAAATGAAGAGCCTGCTCTGCCGCTCACTACGAGGTATAGCAAGAAACGAGGAATTGACCAGCAGATACCGCGACCGAGTTCACATCCAAGAGGAAAGAGCCATTGAGAGCCCCGGGTACTACTCCACCCGCTACAGCGACAGGAACTGAGGATGTAGAAACCGAACTGGTGGTGTGTGAGGTAGCAGTGGTGGAGGCGGAACTGGAGAACGTGGTGGTGGATAGGACCGACGAAGTCGTTGACGGGGGTTGTGACGTCGTTGATGATGGAGGCGAAGTAGTCGGGGGGTTATCGGAGCTCGTAGGTGTCGGGGAAGGGGAAGGGGAAGGAGAAGGAGGGGGCCCTCCAGAGCCGAAGTCCCATGAGCCATAAATGACACCAGCCGAAATATCGGCGAAGTACTGAAAGAGGCCTTGCGAGAAGTCGAGACCACTGTACGGACAACCAGGGCACTGTTGTAGTCATGTTTAGTACATAGAGAAGGGAGCGCGTGAATGACCACGTACCCGATCCATAATTGTGGCTTGTGTGGTTTTTCCATTGGCTGTGATGGTGATCGTCTGGCCGCAATACGAACCTGAATCGTATTGCTAAATGATGAATTAGGCGTGTCTTGCTATACAGAGTAAGGAAGAAGTTACCGCAGAGTTGAGTGCGACGATCTAAGAGCGCACGAGGGTGAGTAGAAACGACAGACCCAAGAACCAAGGCACGCACGAAATCACTTGGTTGGTTAGTGGTACCGCAAGCGCCAAGTCCGACTGCATAGAAGGTGAAGCGTGCGTTGTCAAAACGTTTGTGGAGGTTGACTTCGCCAGGATCACGACGGGCAAGGTCAACAAGGTGGTGTGCAGGGTGCCGCCTGGCCAGGTGTGCATGTGCGAATGAGAGAGAAACAAAAGAGAGGGTGAGAGAGAGGGTCAAGACAAGGCTGGAAAAGAGCCGCATGGTGGTGTGTTTTAGAGGAGAAGGAGTGACTGGCCACTACTCTGGCAAAAAAATGGACACAAGAAGGATGGGGAGGGAGACAAAGGGAGGTTGGGCGGATGGCAGTGATTAATGTTGCTTATCTAAGCAGTCACTCAAAATGGAGGGCAACTGCTATTATTCCCATCACGAGGCACGTGAGCGTCTCTACTACAAGACATCCCTACAATGTACTACATTTCGTGGCACCCTCAGTTCCGGAAGGGCTAAATCACCATCATCTGTCCATACCAACCCATGAGATAGTCTGCCACGGAAACTCTGTCAACGACTCACCGTTACGAACTTGAGGACCTCGTCGATCAGCAAAACAGGTGCGCTCAGGTACAGCACTGCCTTCCACTCCGCCCAGTTAAGCGGTGTGATTGCGAACAACGACGTAAAGAACGGGATATACAAAATCCCAAGGTGCAATGCCATGCTCAACGCGATGGCAACCACAAGATATGGGTTTTTCCAGACCGGTAGCCGGAACAGGCTTTCGTTCTCCGACAAAGAGTTCATGGCATTAAACATCTCCACCGTGACGAGAATCGAAAGACTCATGGTCGTAGCGCGTCGTGCCATCTCGTTCGAGAACATCTCGCATCCAATCTCGGGGAACATGGCCGTGCACTGATGGAAGTGAGTCTAGTACTAGTTTAGTTTTGTGACCCATCAGCGGACTAAGTCCACTCACAAGTTGGTGGAACGTGATCTGGGGTCCTCCAGAGTAGTAAACGAACCACCATGCATACCCAAAGACCGTGGCACACCCAACATAGATGCCAATGACCAGATATCGGAAGAATAGCCATTTGCCCACCAGTGGCTCCTGGGCGTTTCGTGGAGGTACGCGCATGATGGAGTGATCAGCGGGATTAAATCCGAGGGCAGTAGCTGGTAGGCTGTCCGTGACGAGGTTAACCCAAAGCAACTGGACAGGGATCAATGCTTCCGGCATGCCCAGCAAAACAGTCAAGAAGATGCTGAGGGCCAGGTAAGCGTGACACACGCCAGTCAGAGTGACTCATACCTGACGACCTCACCAATATTGGAAGAGATTAGATAGCGAATAAACTGCTTTGTGTTATTATATATCAGTCTGCCTTCTTCTACAGCTTGTTCTATTGTCGTGAAATTTGAGTCCGCGAGAACCATGTCTGCTGCGAGCTTGGCAACATCAGTACCACTGCCCATCGCAACACCAATGTCCGCTTTTTTCAGCGCCGGAGCGTCGTTGACACCGTCGCCCGTCTAAAGCATTTTACTCTAAGAGAACAGATCCAGACCGACAAAGGAGTTCTTACCATAGCGACGACCATCCCAAGTCCCTGGAGAAGATCAACCAATTGAGTTTTGTGCCCCGGCTCCGTCCTGCTGAACAAGCTGGCGCGCTGCACCGCCCGTATTTTCTCCTCTTGACTGAGGGCATCGAGTTCTCGTCCTGTGTAGCTCTTGCCCGTCAGGTCTTCGTCCTCATGAAATATCCCAATCTGCCGGCATATCGCCTCAGCAGTCCCTTTGTTATCACCTGTGATACAAATTACGCGAATCCCTGCAGCTCTGCAGTTCGCGACGGCCAGACGGACCTCGGGACGCGGGGGATCAAGCATGCCAACGAGAGAAACAAAGACGAGGTCTTGTTCAAAGCGAGCGTAGTCTTGTGTATCTTGGCTGAAGTAGTGTGTAGCATCGGTGTCCTTCACATCAACATAGGCCATAGCAAGTGTTCGTAGACCTTTGGAAGTGTAGGAAGTGATTTGTGCGAAAATGGTATTCCTTAGTTCAGATGCCAAGGGAATGATCTTGCCGTGTACCATGACAGACGTACAGCGCTCAAGCACAGACTCGGGAGCGCCCTTGACGAACAGAGCGCCGGTACCATTGAGACGCACCAAGACAGACATCATCTTGCGATCCCGAGAGAATTCAAAGGTCAATAAACGCGATATATTGCGCTCATAATACTCGCTGACAGCACTTGCTCGAGCTGCATATGTCATGGATGACAACGATTTGGTGACTTCTGCGTCCGGACAGCCCAACTTCTCAACGAGAACTTTGAGTGCAGCCTCTGTAGGTTCTCCAACATTGTTGTATGCACCCTTTTCCTGAAGAACGATGAACAAACGAAACTCTGCGGTAAATAACTGCATACCACTTGGTATATAATCCTTGCGTCGTTACATACAGCACAGATTTCTGCAAGTCTGCGGATGGGGTCAAGACTCATATCAGAGTTCTCAATCCCTGAAGATTGGATGGAACCGAACGGAGAATACGTTGCTCCTTCGACTTGGTATTCCCTCGGAGATTTGGTTTGCGCATCGATTACGAAGAACTGATTGGCAGAGGAGTGAGAAAAGCCAAGATGAATACCATTTGATGTACCTTGGAGATGCTCATTTGATTTGTGGTCAACGTACCCGTCTTGTCAGAGCATATCACGTTCGTGCATCCAAGAGTTTCGACACTGGGTAGGTTTCGCACAATAGCATTTTTCTGAGCCATTTTTTTGGTCCCGAGAGCTAGACAAGCAGTAATGACAGCAGCGAGGCCTTCGGGAATAGCAGCCACGGCCAGCGCGACAGCAATCTTGAAGTAATAAACTGCGCCTTTCAATACACCATGATGGGAAGGGTCCCAAAAGTGACGGAAATTAACGAGCCAAACCAAAATACATATTATGGATATCACTTTGGCCAGCATATCACCAAAGTCATCGAGCTTGCGCTTCAATGGGGTTTTGTCACTGATTTGCTGGGATATAGAATGGTGGATGTGACCAATCGCAGTTTTTCTGCCAGTGAATATGACAATGGCACGTGCGGTTCCATTCACGACTGTGGTTCCCTGGAAGAAGATGACGGGCGTGGGACAAACACAGGGATGAGACGCACGGAGAAGAGCATATTGGTCATATCCTGTTTGACAGCTCTGAGATCAGGGACAACATCAGTGGACTTGTTGACACTGCTGCTTTCACCCGTGAGGATTGCCTGGTCTACACGAAAACTGCTAGACGAAATTGAGATGAGCCTGCAGTCAGCGGGAACCTTGTCTCCGACGGCAACCGATACAATGTCACCGGGGACGAGCTCAGAAGCGTGGATGCGCATGAGGCGGCCGGAACGAAGAACATTTGCTTCGTCGGGAGAATACTCTCTGAGAGCCTGGTGTGCGAAGTATGTAAGGTGTATGAGATGTGATTGAGGGAGGACAGGTGGAGCTCACGTCGATAGCCCTTTCGGCATTTGTTTCCTGGACGACGCCAACGACAGCATTGGCAATGAGAATGAGAAGGATAACGGCAGGCTCGACAAAAGCGGCAAAAGGACTGGTGTTGTCAGAGTCCTCGAAGAGGGCGAGAAGGAAGGAGACAGCAGCGGAAGCAAGAAGGATGAGGACGAGCTGGTCCTTGAACTGGTCTAGGACAAGCTGCCACAGGGGAGTCGGAGCCTCCTCCGGCAGTTCTGGAGGGGAAGTCAGTACAGAAAGAGAAGCGGTGAAAACGCGACGGACCGTTTTTACCATAGAGCAGGGCATGATTAGCAGCCTTGTCGCCGGTGAGACCCGTGGCGGGGTCGACTGCAAAGTGCTCAAAGATCTTACTCGCTGCGAGCGTCCACGGCACATCGAGGATGCTCATGGTGGTCTCTGGAGAATGCGTGGAACGTTGTCAGCTGACGTGGAACGGATACCACCGGTCCGCAAGGAGGGGTCGAGGGGGGTCGGAAGCCAAACAACAAGACAAACACACAACGGCGACGGCGACAACGACGACAACGACGACG
>JBBPKD010000025.1:0-60352 GCA_038089075.1 Singerocomus inundabilis
CAGGAAACACCAACAAAAACACAGCCTAATTACAGGCCTTGTGACGAGTGACCAATGCTACCCGAAGTAGGCAGCTTCGCTTAGTCCAAGTTTTTGCAAGTTTTTGCAATGTGAACAGGCCGTGAGGACTTCACTTCGCTCCACCTCTAACTCCGCTCGGCTACCTCTAACATCTCCGTCTGCAAAACCACGACGCTAATCTCCCGGTCGTTCACGTTCGTTGCAAACCCATTGACCCACTCGTTTTACTGCAATCTCGCACTATCTTGTCGCATCACATGTGAACAAACGGTGTAAGATCTCGGTCCAAGTACAAAACGGGAAGATTGGTGGCGCCTCCCATGACTGCCGCCATTATTCTTACGGAAGCCTTTTACCAAGTTTTGACATCGTAAGTTTCTCGGATTATAGATATTTATGTAAATTCTCACATCGACACCAATACAACCGAATACCGTCGTTATTTACCCCCACTCAATGTATGACCAGACGACTATAGTCACTCTAACTCTCGGGTGTGTAGCGGTCCTATATCTTGGACGACGGGCTCTCGTTACGAGTCAACGTCCCGCCCCATTGCCTCCTGGACCTCCTGGAATACCATGGGTTGGGAACGTGATCGGAGTTGACACCACTGCTCCATGGAAAACATATGCCAAGTGGGCAAGAACATACGGTGCGTCACAACATCCTCAATTCCATGCTAGTTACCCAAGTTGTTGGGCGTTCAGGCGACCTTGTTTACACTCAACTGGTCGGAAAGGATATTATTATCATCAATTCGGAAAAGATTGCAATGGATCTGTTCGAAAATCGATCAAAGAACTATTCAGACCGACCATTTCTTGCAACCAAGGAATTGTCAGTTCCTCGTATTCTATCACATTCTTGATCTCATTCTGCTCATTAAGGTGTGGGTTGGATTTTAACTCTGCTCTACTGCCCTATGGCGATCGATGGCGGCTCCATAGGCGGTTTTTCCACCAGACATTTCGCCTCAGTGCAGCATCCAGATTTATACCCCTTCAACACCGCAGAGCATGCCATTTCCTTCGTCAGTTACTTGAAACCCCCGAACAACTCGACAAACACGTGTTCGAGTGGGTATACAAATGAATGCGCTCACGGGTTTAGCTCACCTATGCATCTAGATACACCGCATTGGTCATTGTGAAGGGCGTATATGACTATGAGCCTGCATCTAGTGAAGACGAGGTTATCAACCTCGCAGCAAACGCGACGGAGACCATGGTGCTTGCAGCAAGTCCTGGATTTGCTGCTGTGGCTGGTGCCTTTCCGCTACGTGAGCCATTCGCATATTCTGCTGTATGTTCCGCATACGAGCTGAGTTTGTTAAAAGTGCTCCGTCTCCCGTCACTTAAAAGGCGGATAGAAATGGCACGCACGTTTGCCCAGGAGTATCTCGAACGTCCATTTCAACTCTTTCTTCAAAGAGAGGTAGTAGTCATTTTGACAACTCATCTATTGCGCGCGTTAAGTAGCCACATATTAGCGGGATTCCATTGCGTCACCGTCGATGTTACACGATGCACTGCATGATGTGGAAGAGAAAAACGTTTCATCCAAGGAACTGTGGATGAAAGGTCTCAAGGAGGCATCGGGGACTGCATTTCTGGGTAGGTTACTTAGGTTTTATCGAGTTTTTTCTTATGCTTCTTATCCAATTTGATAGCTGCATCAGAGACCGTACGTAGTTCAATGTCCTCACGACAATCTTCACTAACAATCTAGGACAGTCGAACGCGTTCTTGATGACATTCTTTCTCCTGAAGGTGTTGAACCCGGCAGCGCAGGAAAGAGCGCAAGCGCAAATCGACGATGTGGTGGGCAACGACAGATTACCGACAATCGATGATCGACCTTTGTTGCCTTTAGTGGATGCGTTGTTTTGGGAAACGTTTAGATGCAACCCCATTGTCCCTCTGTGTAAGCGATGCTGCCCTGGGCGATCTCTTGGTATTGATTCGCGTTTCATGACGCAGCTGTTCCGCATGCTGCTGTAGAGGACGACATCTATCGTGGATTCTTTATTCCAAAAGGTGCGTAATTGGTAGTCTCCTTGAAGTAACCAAGCATGTATTGATACTCGCTCTCAGGTGCTATTATCTTGGCTAACCTTTGGTTCGTACGTTTACACGTGTGTGCAATCAAAATTCGATGATCTCCTTTCTAGGTCAATGGCACACGATGAATCCAGGTTCCCAGACACACACACATTCAAGCCCGAGCGGTTCCTCAACGACGATGGATCGCTGAAACCCAACGAGACAGAACATATCGCATTCGGATTTGGACGACGGGTCTGTGTCGGGCGACACTTTGCAGACACATCGGTGTGGGCTGTGATCACCAAGGTGTTGGCGGTGTTCAAAATATTGAAGCCCTTGGACGAGAACGGGGTCGAGATACCAGTCGAAGAGGGATTTACGACTGGACTTGTCATGTGAGTGGCGCACGACGGAGCGTTCGTTCTTCATTCTGAACATGGTTGCTGACATGATATGTATTCTTTGTGCGGTGGGGTAGACACCCGCTTCCCTTCAAATTCAGGATTGTGCCCAGAACACCTGGGATGGATGTCGAGAGACTGGAGCGACTGATCATGGCGAGCACTAGTTGACCAATGTAACCTTCTTTCCTGGGCTTCGAACCTATACAGGTCTGGTGTTCTTCATTCAGGGATGCTGTACACACTGCGCGTCGCCGTTAGTAATCCCGTGAGCTATCTCATTAACTTGTAGCTGGAAGACTACTGCGCTCAGCGCGATCTGAGTTGTCGAATTTTTCATACTCGCATGTAGATCTATCGATCGCTGATTACCATCCTATCCCCTCCGATTTGGGACGTGATCTCGCACCTGCAGGGAACAAATTCGGAGGAAAGAAATATGATGTAGAGTCCCCCCTGGAATTTTCTCAACAAGCCGCACGTATTGACAATGCTTGTGGAGGCAAGGAGTCGTCGTAAGTCTTTGCAGTCGGGAATGGGCTTCAAGTCAATGGGCTTAGTACATATCTCTGATCGAAGAAAAAAAACAAGTATTATGAGTACCAGTATAAATTCCAGCCAAAGAGAGTTGCACGAGCTAAGCAGTGCGTCCATCCTTGGAATCTTGGGCACGATCCTGTATTTGAGCGGAAGAGGGTGTCTGTACAATGTCATTCAGATTCCAAAGAATGGGTGCCTTGTGATGTATATCACTCACGTCACAATCCCTCTCGAATATTTCGTTTCAATTGGGATCCCCACCCCGTTCTCGTCAACGGGTTTCAATATCTTGAACACCGCTAATACCTTGGCGATGATCACCCACATCGACGTGTCTGCAAAGTGCCTCCCAACACAGATCCGGCGCCTAAATACAATATATTCGGTGTCATTAGGTTTCAAGGAACCGTCATCGTTGAGGAATCGCTCAGGCATTAAGGCATGTGAGTTGGGATACCTCGATTCATCATGCGCCATTGCCCTAATCACTACAAATCAACGAAGTGTATCACGAAGGAGCGTAGAAGGACAAGCCAAACATTCGCCAAACTTATGATGGCGCCTGAAAGGGAGTATCAATACACACTCTGTCGCTCAAAGGGACCTACCAATCGTGCACCTTTTGGAATATAGAATCCATGATAAGTATCACCCTCCACAGCAGCATGCGGAACGGCTATATCATTCAACGTGAGTCAGCGACGTGAGATAACCAACGGATGGAATTACTTACACAAAGACATGACAGGGTGGCATCTGAGCGTTTCCCAAAATGCCGCATCCACAGGGGGCAACAACGGCCGATCATCAATTGACGGTAACCTGTCTCTGCCTACCACACTATCTATCTAAGCTTGCACATTCTCCTGGACTTCCGGATTCAATAACATCATGAAAAAGAATGATATAAGAATCGAGTTTAACTGTTTCATATTGCTAGCAATGATGTTTGCCGTAGGACATCGGACTACTCACGGTCTCTTATCCAGCTAACAAATTGGAGAGCATGCATGATAAGGAATCTCGCGAAGGAGCTAAGTAACCTACCTACGAATACGGAACCGGATGGGTGCTTGAGCCCTTCCATCCACCACTCGTTAGGTAAGATACTCGTCTCTTTTATATCACATAGTATATCATGTAGCATCGACGGTGAGATGCTATCGTTCGGCTAGTATAAGTGGCTATTCAACACGTGCAAGAGATTAATTTTTGGAATGTCCATTTCCCCTCTTCAAAGGAAGTGCTCAAATGGCCGATTGAGATACTTCTTAAGAAACGTGCGTGCCATTCCCAGCTGCCTCTTGAATGACATACCAGGAAACCACGATGGGAGGCGAAACACTGCAATAGAATACAAAGATGACTCACGCAGTGGAAACGCACTAGCCAATATGCCAATGTCGGGACGTGCAGCCAATCCCATGATGTTAACTAGTTTGAGTAGTATGTCAATGAGTTCATCTTCTCGAGATGCAGGGTTATAGTTGTATGTGCCGTTCAAAATAACCGACGCCGTGTATCTCTGTGCAGTGCTGTGTTGGGTGTATCGCTGGAATCAGACTGGTGTACTTACTTAAACACGTGTTCATTCAATAGACCGTGGGTGTCAAACATCTGCCGGAAGAATTGATATGCCTTGCGGTGCTGAACGGGTAGAAATCTAGATGCCGCATCAAGGCGAAATGTCTGGTGAAAAAACCGCCTGTGCAATCGCCACCGATCACCGTAACGCAGTAGAGTGGAATGAAAACCAAGTCCACGCCTTGAACGATAGATTGAGCTAAAGAGTACGACAAGAGACGAGGAACTGACATTTCATTCGTGACAAAGAGCGAGCGATCTGAATAATTCTTGGATCGGCTCTCGAGAAGATCCTTTGCGACCTTTTCTGGATTGATGATGATGATGTCCTTTCCCATCAGTCGAGAGTAAACAATATCGCCTGCAGGGGCATCAACTTGAATAGACAATGTAGAACTGAAGATATATTAACCCACCGAGTGTCCTTCCCCACTAAGTATATGTCTTCCATGGAGCAGAGGTGTCAATTCCAGTGACATTCCCTACCCACAGTGGTAACCCAGGACTCCGGGAGGCAATGGGCAAGGAGGTCGACTCTGTAAAGCTTGTCGTACAATATATAAGACTGCGACGCATCCGAGAGCTATGGTGGCTGCAGTTGTCAGTGCAATGACGGACCTCTGGTCTTTGGGCACCTTTAAGTATAAGCTAATTAGTAGACGAATAGGCATGGCACATAATGCGCTATGAGTGCTAGTCTACTCCGGAAATATTTTCAAATCCCAACACAGCCCCGGTATGGATAAGTCGTCACGTGTACTTCTAAGCTGGGAAAAGACCCAAGACACCCTTGCACAAATTTCTCAGCTGCAAAGCACAAACAACAATGTTCCAACATTCCCCCTCAATCGGAGGTGTGGACACTCTAACGAAAAAAGCAAAAAGTCTAAGGTAACACAAACACCTGAATGAGTGTCATTAATCTTACATGAATAATGTCCAATGCATGTTGAATGCCCAAGGTACGCATGCAATGTCTTGCGCTCGGGAGGTGTGCGAACACCAAGGGCAATCAAGCCAAGTCCCATGTCGTGAGTACATCGTCTTCGATCGGCTCCGCTGATGGCAACACCGTGTTGGCGTCCAGCACCTCAGGGATTCTTCCCGTAGCGCTGCCAAAGTCCACGTGCAATGCCAATGTGATCACATAGACTCGCCCGACATACTACCTTGAACGTGATCATATGAAAAGGTGAGTGCAGTTTCCGTGCACCGCCGGTCGACTAATCCCTCTATGTTTCGCCTTGGGTTTACCACTGCGGTGTGGTGGGTTTACGGCCTTGAAACCTTGATTGGCCGATGCGGACGACTCGAGTATGTCCGCTTTCTTGACGTGCACCGGTTGCTATATTTGACCGTTCTCTCCAGCCAGTAGACTCGTTTCGAGTCGCAGCGTGTGCCACTCGTTGTACCGTCTACACCGTCTCGTATTCCATCACTCTCAGTGGCTCTTGCTGACGCTTTGGCGCTCCCTACCGTCCTCGCTCTCCGGGCCCAGCTCGTCTTGAGCCATGCCGGGTATGTGTTCTGTATCTCTGCCAGTTCCTCGAATATTTATCGCGACTCGACGCTCTCAATGCGTTCGTTTTGTCATCGGTGAGTCTGGTCTTGGAGCTCGGTCTTGGTGACTCATGTAAGTCCGAGTATTGCGCATTATTCACTTATTTCAAGCTTATTCTCTTCGTCTCAGCACCAGTGAAATCAAAAGTGGTCCTGACTGGTCCAGAGCACTCGGTAACCCTCGGTTAACACAACTGATTTCCTGATCTGGGCCAGCTGAAGTCCTCACTGCGAATCGTGACTTACCGCTGGCGTCGGTTTCTGCGCCATTGTCGCCGTCTCGTCTTCCACCTTTATTGGTTTCTTGGACCTCACAATGGTCCTCGATGTCATCCACATAAGTGCCCTACCTGATTTCATTGCTGGGCATGTCTGGATTTGCCGGCCCCCAATCGTGTGCTGCTTCGTAACGGCACCGACTGACTCAGCCTGTATGTCGGCGTGACGTCCAGACTCATCACCTGATTCTATTGCCTACATAATCATACATAATCTTGCGCTCCGCCTCGATCTGAGACACCTGTATTAAGCTGCTACCAGATTGGATGAATTTGACGTATCAAGTTGCAGGCTAAAACACTATCTATGCAATGTACATATAACTGAACCAAGACAAACAGAGACGACAGATAGCTGAACATCTGAGCTAAAGTAGATTATACAGGCTAAGCAGTGCTGGTAGTAATAAGCTGCTCTAGTTTCTGCCCGTCCATCCCAGGAACTCTGGGCACAATCTTGCATTTAAACGGGACAGGCTGTCTGCGCAAAAGTATCACATCAGCACCATATATTCAGATCTAGAAAAACGGTAGCCCTAGGCTATTGCGTCACTTACATTACAATCCCGCTCGAAAATTTAGCTTCTACAGGGATCTCTACCCCATTCTCGTCCACGGATTTCAGTATCTTGAACACAGTTAATACCTTGGCGATCACCGTCCACACCGACGTGTCCGCGAAGTGTCTTCCGACACAGATCCGTCGTCCAAACCCAAATGCGACATGTTCAACGTCATTGGGCTTCAAGGAACCGTCATCGCCTAAGAATCGCTCGGGCATGAAGGCATGTGGGTTGGGATACTTAGATTCATCATGTGCCATTGCCCTGAGTGGAACAGATCATTGAAGTATGTCCGGAACAAGCGTAAAAGCACGAACCAAAGGTTTACCATAACAGTGGCACCTGAGAGTGGGCATTAAGAACACCCGGATACTGCAGGAGATATTATTCACCCTTAGGAATATAGAATCCACGGTAGATGTCATCCTCCATAGTAGCATGCGGAATAGCTGTGTCATCCAAGGTGAATAATCAACGATAGGTAACCAATGGACGAAATCACTCACACAGAGGTAGGACGGGGTTGTATCTAAGTGTTTCCCAGAATATCGCATCTACGAGGGGCAACAATGGCCGATCATCAATCGATGGTAGTCTATCTTTACCCACTACCTCATCGATCTGAGCTTGCGCTTTCTCCTGGACATCTGGGTTCAATACCATCATGAGAAAGAATGTCATCAGCACCGAGTTCGACTGTTTTATGTTGTGAGTAATGATGACTACTAGGAGGACAATGGACCACGTACGGTGTCTGATGCAGCTAACATATTGAATCGTATGTGTAAGTCAAGGATCTCGCGGGAAACCTATGTAACGAACCAATGAATGCGCTCCCGGATGCCTCTTTGAGCACTGTCATCCACCATTCCTCGCGTGAATCATCTTTCTCTTCTGCATCATGTAGTGCATCGTATAGCATGGAAGGCAACACAATGTCGCTTGGCTAGTATGAACAAGTATTTAACACACGCACGAGGTAAATATTTCAAGCGACCATTACCCCTTTTTTAAGAAAGTGCTCAAATGGCAGGTCGAGATACTGCCTAATAAACACGCGCGTCATATCCATCTGCTTCTTGAATGACATACCAGGAAACCACGATGGGAGGCGGAACACTTCCAATAAATTTATCTCGTGAATATGACACACAATAGGACACAAATGACTCACGAAACGGAAACGCGCCAGCCAATATGCCGACATCGGGGCGTATAGCAACTACGGTAAGGTCAAGCACTTTTCTCACCATCTCGATCAATTCGTCCTTTTGAGACGCAGGTTCGTAGTTGTACGTGCTGTTCAAAATGACCGATGCTGTGTAACTAGATGGGAGGTTGCGTTAGGTGTACTGCTGCAAATAGCTTGGTGCGCTTACTCGAAAACATGTTCACCGAGTTGTTCAGGCGTATTGAACAAGTACCGGAGGAAATGACACGCATTGCGGTGCTGAACAGGTATAAATCTGGGTGCCGCGTCGAGGCGAAATGTCTGGTGGAAAAACCGCCTATGCAATCGCCACCGGTCGCCATAAGGTAAAAAGGCGGAATGAAAATCCACTCCACACCTTGAATGGTGTAAGATGGCAGATGATCAGAAACGAAGGACTGACATTTCATTGGTAACGAGGTATGGACGGTCTGCATAATTCTTGGACCGGCTCTCGAGAAGATCCTTTGCGACCTTTTCTGAGTTGATGATGATGATGTCCTTTCCCATCAGTCGAATGCGAATAATGTCGCCTGCACCGTCATCAGCGTGAATAGATGATGGGAAATTGAAGATATATTAACCCACCATATGTCCTTCCCCACTCAGCACATGTCTTCCATGGAGCAGAGGTATCAATTCCAGTAACATTCCCTACCCATGGTAACCCAGGAGGTCCGGGAGGCAGTGGGCAAGGAGGTCGACTCTGTAGAGCTCGTCGCACAATATATAAGACTGCGACGCATCCGAGAGCTATGACAGCTGTAGTTGTCCTGTCAGACATTGTGTGGGGTCAACGCAATGACAAACATACAGATAGGATCCACCTTATATCATACGCCTGTATAGGCTATGCCCACGAACAGCATGGAAGGCGGGTCAAGTTCAAAACGATTTTGAAATTCAATGTCATAAGGACCCACCATGTGGTCCCAGAGACCTTTCATTTGACCTACCGACGGCGTGTTGCAGAGACTTCCGAAGGCGCATGAGGAATCTTACCTAAATCTTATTTGCTGCTTACTGAGCTCACCAAATTTGTCACAACACCTGGCGATATCTGGAAAAGACAAAATAACTCATGTCGAGTCCCACCTTACATGTCTGTAATATCAGTCTTAGAATTTAGCTGTAGTCGCATTCATCAAGCTAACCAGCTAATTATGAAGTTTAAAATTACAGTATAATCACACCTATACTAGTTCCTGATGTGATGAGAAAGCCTTATTAACCATGGCCGTGTTGGAATAACAAGTGCGCGCACAGCCCGGACTGTGATCGGATCAATCCATAACCGGTGCATGCATGGTCGACACGCAACAATCACTCGTATGTACACAGACCATATGGACAGCCTATTCAGTTATATCGCGTATCTTTCTGTTCCTATTTTCCTGCACTGATTGACAGCATGGATCATTGATATGATCCTTTATCTCCTTTGTTTGATACAATAGTACTCTATAGTATATAAGTTGTATCTTTGCACTCGAGCACCTCAGCCCATTGCTTTGTATGTATGTGACTGAGGTGAGCTACTCATTTTCCACTTCATTAGTTACTTGAACTAACTTGTACCTAGTTGTCCTTACTAAGTGAATACATATAGTCCATTGCTTTGTACGCGACTGAGTTGTCCTTACTAGTCGTGTGCCCGCATCCCGATCAAGTGCTATTTCTATCACTACCCAGATATACGGTTGATCTCTCAGCCTGCTATTTCGACGTGACGTGTATAGTAGAGCTTTCCTGCATCAGCAAACCATATTTGTTATGTTACACTTTTGAAGACTTTTCGAGGTCTAGCGAGGCCTAGCAGAGGCTCTGATTGGGCAAGAGCCCCATGGTACAGCAAATTTCCTTCTATATTTCGATGCGCAGCGTTTGTACAGACTTTGAGAAATGCTGATGTTGTTTGGACACTGCTCACGCACTAGACACGTGACTAGCAATTGACAACAAAAGGCTGCTGTATTCAACGGGGTAATGTGTCCTACATAGGGTACAGGTATCACAAGAAAAAACACACAAGCATTTACACGTGGCCAAGGTAGGAGAATTGGGCGATCTAAGCAGTGCTGGCAGTGATAAGATGCTCCAATTTCTTTACATCCATGCTGGGAATCCTGGGCACAATCCTGCATTTGAACGGAAGAGGATGTCTGCACAAGGATATCAGAACCATATCCGGATTCAGAAAATGTTGCTGTCTTGGATTACTCACACTATGATCCCGCTCGAAAATTTCTCTTCCACTGGGATCTCTCCCCCATTCTCGTCCACTGGTTTCAATATTTTGAACACCGCCAATACCTTGGCCATCACTATCCACATCGACATATCTGCAAAATGTCGTCCGACACACATACGGTGTCCAAATCCAAACGCGATATGTTCGATGTCGCTGGGTTTCAGAGAACCATCGGTGTTCATGAATCGCTCAGGCACGAATTTGTCAGGATTTAGATACCTAGATTCGTCGTGTGCCATTGCCCTGGACGGAACAACACATCATCAAAGCATGTCACAAAATGAACACAGACAATAACGAACCAAACATTCGCGATTATAGTAGCACCTGAAAGCAGACATTAAGGGACGCTCGCTCGCTCCTGAGAGATACTCACCTTTTGGAATATAGAATCCACGATAGACGTCATCTTTCATACTAGAACGAGGAATAGCTACGTCATCCAAGGCGGATCAGCGACAAGAGATGACGAACGGACAGTATCACTTACACAGAGGAATAATGGGGTAGCATCTGAGGGTTTCCCGAAATATTGCGTCCACAAAGGGCAACAACGGCCTATCATCGATCGACGGCAATCTATCCTTACCCACTACCTCATCGATCTGAGTTTGCGCTTTTTCCTGGACTGCAGGGTTCAACATCATTATAAAAAAGAATGTCATCAGCAGCGAGTTCGACTGTTTTATGTTATTAGTGATGACGATCACTGTGAAGACATTGTATCGCGTACGGTGTCTGATGCAGCTACCAAAATGGATAGCATGCATGAGCCAAGAATGTCGCGTGAGATCTATGTAACGTACCAATGAATGCGCTCCCGGATGCCTCTTTGAGTGCTGTCATCCGTTCACTGGATGATTCCCCTTTCTCTTCTGTACTGTACAGTGCATCGTATAGCATCGACGGTGGCTCACCGCCAGCAGTACAAATCAGCTAGTAGAGGTAACTGTTTAGCGCATGCATGAGACCAATATTTGGAATGACTACTACCTGATCTGCTCGTCTTTGACAAAAGTGCTGAAATGGCCGTTCGAGACACTGATTTATAGACGCGCGTGCCACATCCGTTTGCCTCTTAAACGACATTCCGGGAAACCACGACGGGAGATGGAGCACTTCCAATGAATTCATCTTGTAGATGCAACATGGAATAGGACGCAAAATGACCTACGTAGAGGCAAGGCACTAAACAATATGCCAACGTCAAGTCGTAAAGCAAACGCTGTGGTCTCAAACACTTTTCTTGCGATGCTGACCAGCTCATCCTCTCGAGATACCGGATCATAATTGTACGTGCTGTTCAAAACGACCGATGCTGTGTATCTAGATGTTGTGTTGCGTTATGTGTATCACTACAATCACCGCTGATTGGTACACTTACTCAAAGACATGTTCATTTAGTGATTCGGGGGTGTTGAACAAGCACCGAAGGAGATGACATGCCCTGGCGTGCTGTACAGGTATAAATCTGGGTGCTGCATTGAGGTGAAATGTCTGATGGAAAAACCGCCTGTGTAACCGCCATCGATCGCCATAAGGTAGCAGAGGGGAAAAAAATCCCAGTCCACACCTTAAATGATGAAATAAATTTAAGGTTAATGATGAGAGAAAGGGAACTAACATTTCATTGGTGACAAGGCATGGACGATCTGAATAGTTCTTGGACCGGTCCCGAACCTCAAGCAACTCCTTTGCAACCGTTTCTGAATTGATGATGATGATGTCCTTTCCCATTAGTCGAGAGTAAACAATCTCGCCTGCACCACATTGGCTTGAATAGATTATGTAGAACGGAACATGTACAGTATTAACCCACCATATGTCCTTCCCCACTCAGCATATGTCTTCCATGGAGCAGAGGTATCAATTCCAGCAATGGTCCCGACCCATGGTAACCCAGGAGGTCCAGGTGGCAATGGGTAGGAAGATCGATTCTTCAGAGTTCGTCGTAAAATATAAAGGATCGTGACACATCCGAGAGCTAGGGCAACTATAGTTGTTTGATCAGACATTGCGTGAGGTAGGAATGATGGCAGACCTACAGATAGGACCCATCTGATATTCGTACCCCCACACTGTGAGCTGGTGCCGACAAATAGAACGCAAGGTGGGATTTAATGTGCTGCAGGAACGAGCAGTCAAGAGCGATCTGAAATCCGATGCGTAATAACCCGGTGATCCGGTTGTGCCCGCGGACACCTTCTCAATTGATCTAGTATGCTGCACTTTCTTGTTGCAGATTCCGAATGTATGTAAAACGCACAACACGTTCACGCTTCCGTTGATGGCCGAATTCTCTAGATATGGACACCGTCAGAAGAGCCTAGAAGAACACCGATCACGGTCATGTAACACGGTCCAAGGCCTCGTGCACTCATCGCACTTCTTGTAGCGGCGGCACTACAGAGGCTCGTTCCCTGTATCTCCATATCTTTGACTTCTTTGACTCACTTACATGGCCTTGTCATGACTGTCCAAAAGAAGTGCATTTTTGCATGCGCCCCTGGTGCACCCCTGGCTGGTGCATTTGGTAGAATTCGTCAAGTGAGGAGCTAGTAGTAAAGCAAAATTCACCTTCATACATTGATTCCGTAATTAAGTGGCTGTACAGTTGCGTACCATCTGGTATACCATCGTGAGTGTTTTCTTTCTCAAGTCCTCTTAGTGTTGCCAGGGTGAGAGGGAACGTGCTTCTCGCTTATCGAGTTACTGGCCAGGACACAACGTACACATATGTACTTCTACGTGGAAAAAAAAACACAGCAACTATATGTTCGGTACAAAGGAGACATTGCGCAGTCTAAACAGTGCTGGCAGCGATAAGCTGCTCTAGTTTCTCAGCGTCCATCCCAGGCACCCTAGGTACGATCTTGCATTGAAACGGAAGAGGATGTCTGTAAATGTGAACGATCAGTACCGTGTTCACAAGAAATGGGTGCCCTGATGTGCGTGTATACTCACATTACCAGCCCGTTCGTAAACTTCTCTTCTACTGAGATCTCTACCCCCTTCTCGTCTACGGGCTTCAAAATCTTGAACACCGCCAATACCTTGGCCATCACGGCCCATACCGAGGTATCCGCAAAGTGCCTCCCGACACAGATCCGTCGTCCAAATCCAAACGCGATATGTTCGATATCGTTAGGTTTTAGGGAACCGTCAGCGTTCATGAATCGCTCAGGCATGAACTTGTGGGGATTAGGATACCTATTTGGGTCATGCGCCATTGCCCTGAATGTAATAACAGATTATCGAGGTATGTCAAATTGAGGGTTAAAAATAACAAACCAAACGTTCGCAATGATGGTGGCACCTGAAAGCGGGCATTAAGAGGTGCTCGCTCACTCTAGAGAGAACTAAATGATTCACCCTTTGGAATGAGGAATCCACGGTAGACGTCGTCTTCCAGAGTAGAGTGTGGAACAGCTACATCATCCAAGGTGAGTTAGCAACAAGAGACGACTGACTGACTGAATCACTTACAGAGAGGAGTGATAGGATTGCATCTAAGCGTTTCCCAAAATATTGCGTCCACGAAAGGCAGCAATGGCCGATCCTCGATCGACGGTAACCTGTCTTTACCCACCACTTTATCGATCTGAGCTTGCGCCTTTTCCTGAATTTCCGGGTTCAACACCATCATGAGGAAGAATGCCATCAGCACCGAATTGGACTATTTTATATTGTCAGGGGTGGTGACTGCCATTTGAACATTAGATCACGTACGGTCTCCGATGCAGCTAACATGTTGGATGACATGCGTGAGTAAAGAATGCGCGAGGACATATGTGACGTACCCATAAATGCGCTCCCGGAGGCGTCCTTGAGTCCGTCCATCAACAACTCCTTAGATGAAACACTTTTCTCATCGATATCGTGCAGTGCATCATATAACATCGACGGTGACACACTTCCGCTCGCCTAGTATAAGTAGCTGTTTAACGCGCGGACCACATGAATATTTGGGAAGAGAATTACCCCTTTGTTAAGGAAATGCTGAAATGGGCGTTCAAGATACACCTTAGAAAATGTACGGGCCAAATCCATCTGCTTCTTGAATGACATGCCAGGCAGCCACGACGGAAGACGGAACACTTTCCAGTAGATTCGTCTCGTGAGTGCAATGTACAACAGAATGTACAAACGACTCACGTAGCGGAAATGCACCTGCCAAAATGCCGATGTCGGGACGTGCAGCAATTGCTGTAACATCCATCGCTTTTATCACGATGTCAACAAGTTCGTCCTTTCGAGATGCAGGATCATAGTTGTAGGTGCTGTTCAAAATGACGGATGTCGTGTATCTAGATGAAATGTCGGGGTTAGGCGTAACACCAACTTGGTGCGGCGCACTTACTCGAACACGTGATCATTGAGTTGTTCGGGAGTTTCGACCAAGCGCCGGAGGAACTGACATGCCTTGTGATGTTGGATAGGTAAAAATCTGGGTATCGCATCGAAGCGGAACGTCTGGTGGAAAAACCGCCTGTGCATTCGCCACCGATCGCCATAGGGCAATAGAGCGGAATGAAAATCCAATCCACACCTTACGCAATAGATGAGATCAGGGGTATGACAAGAAACGACTCAAGAACTGACATTTCGTTGGTGACGAGATATGGACGGTCTGAATAGTTCCTGGACCGGCTCTCGAGCAGCTCCTTTGCAACCTTTTCCGAATTGATGATGATGATATCCTTTCCCATCAATCGAGAATAGATAATGTCGCCTGCACATACATCGGCTTGAATACCGTATAATATAGACCTGAACAATATTAACCCACCGTATGCCCTTCCCCACTCTGCATACGTCTTCCATGGAGCAGAAGTGTCAATTCCAGAAACGTTGCCAACCCATGGTAAACCACGAGGTCCAGGAGGCAATGGGTAAGAAGATCGACTCTTGAAAGCCCGTCGCACAATATAAAGGACCGCAACACATGCGAGAGCTAAGCTAGTTGTAGTTGCCCAATGAGACATTGCGTGGGGTGAGGATAATGGCAGTCTCACAGCTAGGATTCATCTGATATTTATGAGCCGACATGAACTACTAGTAAATGCTCCGAAATCGCACGTAAGGCGGTTGTATAGCAGTATGGATACCGTGATGCTGCGGACACAGCGCTTTTTGATGCGCTCCAGTGTCTCGTAAGGACCTGCTCTTTGACCGCCACCAAAGTCTTCCCATTTGACCTAGCACGGAAAATCGGAATCGGCAATCACACAAGCTTATCATGGACGTCAAATCCAACTCCCACCCAGGAGTGATAGATAAAAGTAGGAAAGAGAAGGGTGGTATGGTGTGAACGGAAGAAAGACGAGTATCATAAATGAAAGAGCCATAACTCACGTAGAGAGGTACCAAGGAGAATTTCAGCTATCACGGAACCTTGTTCGAGACATGTCACTGGCGCTCGTGGGTCAGGATGTCAATTTCCGGAGGACGGGTATAGATCGACCATAACGCCACGACATTGTACTCCACCATTCCCCATAGTCCCCTCACGACAAATACACACGCACCGTTCATCCTCGAAAACTGCACAGCATGGCCCGCGACGTCTCATGCCAACTGGCAGACACATCATGTGTCAAACCAACCAGGCTTGCATACATCCACGCCACTCACTGCCTGCGATCCACCCACGATGAACTTACCCCGTAGGGATGGGGATGACAGAGAGACTAATATAAGGAACTGAGGTGTCTGTGAGGATTAGATGGGGTTGCCATGCAGATTATGGCTCGCGGCGAACACTCACCAAGGTTAGATGAGATAAAAGTATGTCCATGACGTAATATTACACCCAAATGTTGTTCAATTAACAGCCTCAGCTAGAACCATCATTCTATATCCCAGCCAGTGGATTAAGATTATCAGCATGACACTTCGGCGGAGATGAGGCATGGGCTTGCGGTTTCCCATTGGTCTAGAATAAACAAATACCATCTGTACAGCTATCAGCTTGGTCAAGTAGGCGATGTGGAGCTAAATGTGTCGTAATGTACCATGTGTTCTCGTTCACTTAACATGTGCCTTCCATCGAGCAGCGATGACAATTCCAGTGTCGTTTCCAACCCATGGTAACCTACGTAAGAAGTTCAACTCCCAAGAATTTGTCATACCATACGGCATAGTACTTTGCACTACGACACACTAGAACCTAGCCGAGGTGGCTGTAGTTGTCTACTGGCAGTCAGACATCTGTGGTAGTAACGATAGCAAACCTGTGGGCAAGCTCCGCTTGTTTTTTGTACGTCAATGTGAGCCGATGGGGCCGCACGTTCTTGCAACGGCCGTGGTAGCCGCAAAGGTCTTGCATAGGTTCTGTGCTAGCACGGTCGTGGTAATCTAAAACGGAGATGAGGAACTCAAACACCATCTGGGACGCACCATATTGGGGCTCGCGTCGATCGTGGTGGGAATTCATGAATCGCCTGTGCGGCCAAAGCAGAATTTTCATCAGAACATTGTCGGATTCCCACAGGGGCAGTACTGATCAGCTGCCCCATGAAGGCCCGCCACCCTGGCCGACTGGAACGATCCGGTGACAAAACGAGCATGCGCGCCACTGATGCAATGTTGATGTCGAAGCCGTTGGGGATCAGATCAAGCCATTAAAGAGGCATATGGGAACCATCGCATCACGGGCAGGGGTACGTACACACGATACTGATAGTATCAGGTGAGTCCAAGTGACAAACAGTCAGATGCTTGGATAAGTTGCTATGGCTAAGCGCTAACTCGGGCGGCATCTAAGCCTAAAAAGTAGGTCTCAGCCACTCAATCCTTAGTCCCCTTATCATATCAGCTAGTGAGTCAGCTCCACACAGAATGGAATCCATGCACAGGAAACTGGCAGGTTCAAAAACCCTGGTGAGTAAAGGTGACGTATTGGAGCAAATATACAACCACACTGAGCCCACAGACACAATCCACAGACCACTAAATTTGATGTCCTCCTTCATGCGCTGCAAGGTTCATGTTCACACCCGGGTATTGTCCTAGAGCAGGCAAACTCATATCTACTGAACTCTCGAGAACATGGGAGACGTGTTTATTTGTCCACGATTTCCTGAATCATAACGCATTGATTCCAGCCCGCAGGACGGGGAATTCCAAGTCGAATTAAGATTAGGCGAGATTGGCATAACCCCCTCCCCACGAATACTCGCGAAGGAACCCCGTTGGACTCCTCAAGGGCGTTCAGCGTAAGTGGTACAACTTAGGGTTGACTCTTTCCTCCACATCACACCTAGGCTTAATCGGTTCTCATTGTTGAAGCACAAGAACACCATCTCAGGAATCGTTCTGAAACCCATACCGGCACTCGTCAGACTACAATGGTTGGAACACAGACACATTCTATATCTTCCTACCTTTCACTATTCACTTCCTAATCCATCACCTTTATGGCATCGAGGGCACGGGATTCTTGTTCTCACTACCACCTGGTACCGCGCTCATCGTTTCTGTACACTGTGGGCGCAGGTCTGACTTTTAATGAACATCTTATGCAATGTGGCGTGATGGTCCAAGGAAGATCGATAGCAGGGTAGAGCACAGTATTTTTCACGCAAACAGTGGCGTCCGTGGCGCTTCCGATGTGGGGCTATTCATTCACCAGCAAATCGACCGCACGTATGAGTCCCCTCCCTCGACGCATCCACCCTACGCAACGTACACATTCCCTTGAGTGACGATCACCGCATTAGAGTATACTTGGACAACGTCGCTCGGGCCGACTGTGAGCGTCTGCTCCTTCCCGCCCTCCCGAAGAAGAGCCAACGTCTCCGGCTGACTCCTCTTCCAGAGATTCTTTTGAGTGCTCTCCGTCGCTTGAGACTCGGGAAGAATAGAGTACGGTTCGGCGCTCCCACCGCTCGCGTTCGTGATGGATACATGGATGGTGCCGTTTCCGCGGTTGGACACCCAGACCATTTTTTTCTTTCTTTCAGATGCTTGAGGGAACAAAAAACGAATTGAGAAGTCAAGCTACTTGACAAGGGACTTGGGGCGTCGCGTACCGTGGTCGACCCGAGTGGAGAGACCTGTGTAACGCGCTTGGTTGGTACACGCCCTATTTATCGCATCCGCTCATCGATCGAGTTTGTATCGATCAAGTTCGTATCGATCCAGGCGAATAGATACCCATCATCCGGGCGCCGTCATTTGGAAGTCATGGGGGACTCGAATGCCATCCGTCCGATCCGCTGATGACCATGGTGCCCACTTATTGTTGCCTGAGTCGGAGTGAATATCGAGGGAGCCTAGAATAGACTGCTTTCCAGGAATGGTTTGCGGCGCTCCACAGAGTCACATGGGTGGGATTCAAGCTACGCCTACGAAATGGACTATGTAATAGATGAAACTTTTTGGCTAGTGTCAATGACCACCATGCTGAGATGAACACGAATCCCTCCGGATCATCGGACACACATTGAAAAGTATTACATGTGGTCCAACAAGGTCCACGTGTGCGTACCAATAAAACCAAGAAAAGAAATAGAAACAGAGAAAACAGAGGGACAGTCAGTGGAAGAAATCGCGTCGACGATATCTGGGACCAAATGCCCTCCCCCCCCGGTCCTACTCAAATTACTGCCTGCGCTTCATAAAACGCCCTCGCATCCGCCAACAACGCCACTTCCATCCCCCTCCACCATCCCTCCATTACCCTCCACTCCCTCCTCCTCGTCTCCCCCACCACCTTCTTCACCTTGATCCGAAACACCGCCGACACGGGTCGATGATCCGACACGTTCGCCTCCCATCTTCGATACGCCACCAACGTCACCCGCCCTTCCTCTCGCGACCGCCACAACACCCGATCGCACCACGCAGGCACGCGCCGCTTCTCCGACGTGTCAAACGTGTTCGAACCCGAATCGTACTTGTACGTCGGCGCGAACGTCAGCGGGCCCTCGCAAAACGGACGCAGCCGAAACGCGCGGTTGTGCTTCATTTCCTTGTGCAGCTGGTCGTGCCCGAGGAGCGTCTCCAAGTCGTTGGATTGGATGGCAGCGACGACCGCGTCTCGTTGTTGGTCAATACGGTAGTTCATGTCGCCATTGAGCTGAAATAGAAATGCAAACACGTTTCCCTCGGTCAGTATTTCCTGATGGAAGAGGTACATCACAAAGAGTCGAGAAACGCACGAATACGATCTCATGATCAAGCACCATCGATCCGTCACCTCCACCAACGTACCCGAATTCTTCTTCGACAGGTTCTGCAGGGAACACGTTGGTCTCTTCGAGAAACGCTGCCACGTCCGCATTGCGCTGACGTACGTGATGTTGCCCAGCAGCCAGATGGCAATTGATGAAACACAGACTGGAATCATCAATCACAAACCGCGCCAGGATGCCACCCTAGAAAAAGAATGCCATCAATCAATATCACGACGTCACTCCCAATACAGAAAAGAACAGGGGCCGCACGCAACAAGGAACCCCACCTTATTTCCATATCGCCCCCCCATTCCCCTTTTCATCGTCGCAATTGCAGCACCCTTCAATGACGCCCTCTCCGTATTCTTGACAAATACACACGTGAACAACCCCACCAGGCTCTCCGTGTGAACCACCGCATACGGCGACTCGGGGGGCATCGCGAGCTTAACCGCCAGAACCAATCGATCGTGCCACTTTTTGTAACTCGACGTCACTTTTTCATTAATCTTGCCCTCGTCGCCCTTCTTTTTACCACCCAAAAGGACTGTTTTGGCTGCCATCTTGCGGGATTCGAGATCGATCACTTCCTGGAACCCAAAGGAGATAATGTCGGGACTGTCCACCGAGCCAAGGACGTCTTGAAGGAAGCGAACATTTTCAGCGTCGCCTGTAAGGGACTCGGGTTTTGCGGCATCGACATTCCACGAGACAATAAGGACTTTGAGTTCTCGGAATGTGCTAAACGTATGCTCGCGCTTCAACAGCTCTTGCTCTGTCCCCAACCACAAGCAATCAATAACCAATGGCAACAGACAAGTGAAAACACTATTGCGCCACTTACCAACCCGGTCCGCACCAAGCAACCCATCCCAAAACCTGACCTGCTCGTCCCGTCCCACACTCACCACTCGCAGTTTTTCCATCTCTACGATCGCATAGGGATCCACGAAAATCCGCGAGACGGGCAATCCACCATGCGCATCCCAACAATTGGTGACGAGCCATGGCTTGGAGCTAACGTCGTACACGGAAATCGTACCTTTGCGCCCACCAGCCCATAGGCGATCATGGACGCCCTCCAGGCAAAGCACGTCGGACGCGCTCACCTTGATCACTTCGACACAAGCCGGGATCCCATCGTCTGTGACGACGTTCCAGATGCTAATGTATCCACCTTCATGACCCAGGTAGACATGGTCAGGGTGGGAGGGGAGGATGGTACCCGATGTCACCGCACCAGTGTGTTGATTGGGCATCACGGTACGACCGATGCTCCCTGGTGCATATACATCGTATATCCGAATGACGGGCACCGAAGCCGTACCCACACCATGCACGTCTGTCCGTATTGCAGTCCACAACATGCCCCCGAGCAACTTGACGAATTCGGCTTTCTCTCCCAAGCGGTAGAGCCGAGGAGTGGTATAGACCAAGCTCACGTCGTCTGCCAAGCCCGCCCCGAGGCCGGCGCTTGCATTGCTCTTGGGGTCAAAAACGAATGTTTTACCCGCATCGTCAGCGGTGATCATCGTAGACCCATTCCGGAATATACTTGTGACCTGGGACGCATGGATACCCATTTTGGAAGACGTGAAAGCGCCGATCCGAACATCGACTTCGAGTAAATGACCTTCCTTGGTTCCAACCCATAAGAACTTTCCTCTGTCCGCTTCATCACGTGCTGTCCTGAATTCGAGACAAGATATTTGACAGCTTCTCATGCCATCTCGCGTGTCGATGTTCCACGAGGGTGCATCGCTGGACAAAAGATTATAGTATTTAATGTGATAGCCAGACGCCACAACTACACCAGACCCGGCAACAGCGACGTGTCCCGAATGCGCAGGCACGTGCATTTTGTACTCCAGGAAACTAGTGCTGGGCAAGCTGGGAGGACATCTCGAGGAGTTGCTCGAGTCGGGAAGGCCTTCCACGCCGCGTGTACGGGGATCGTCCTCCGAGCCAGATTCCTCTTCAGAGGATGGGGAAGGGGCTCGGCGCAAAGGAGGTAACTTGTCGCCTAGTCCAATCGTGCGTGTGGGCGGTGGGAGCCTTGCACTCCGGAGAGGTTTACGTTCTCCTACTGATGCAACGGCTTCAACTGGAGCGCTTTGCGAGGGCGACACACGTGCTGGTAAAGGTGGTGCTGCAAGGAGAACCTCTTGGACACTCTCCTCTTGCATGGCTCGACGTGATGCGACAGGCTGGGTGAATGTCATTGTGAAAGAGCTTGTGATAGATGGTTCCTGAGATCCTGAAGGTATGGATATGCCGTTCGACCGGCGAGGTGGGCGTGGTGGGACATATGGAGCAGGCCGAGGGGGTGGTTTCGGCTTGGGAAGAGGGGATAGACTGGGGAGGCTCTCGCTAGAACTGCCCGAGAGTTTACGCTCATGATGAGGGCTGCTCATCCCATTCGCTGATCGAGATTGAACTGCAGATGACAGAGAAATTTCTGATAATTCGGACTCGCCGTCAGAAAAGGGACTAAAAAGAGATGCATTGGAGCTACTTGGGGGATCTAAGCTGTCCTCCTGAGAAAAAAGGGCCGAGCTTTGTGGTCGTAGCGGAGGATGCCGAGCAGGCAGTGTTGGGGGACTCGTTATTAGGATGCTTGGCTCGCTATTCGGCGACGCACTGTCGTCACGATGAACTTTGGAGATCTCCATGGGACTACATATTCCCATTAATTAACCTTGCCTGTGTTGCGGTCATGGAACACTCACGCAAAACGGCCTAGCACGGCCGCAACACTACCTATGCGGGGGGAGGTATCGAAAGTTTCAGTGGAAATATCCACTGGGGGTGATTGAGGAAGGTCAGAGACAAGTTTGGTATGCCGAGGAGGAATTACTGGCGGCGCGTGCTCATCTACAAGCGAGTCACTATGTGACGTCATTAATGGAGGTTTAAAAGGTTTGGTAGTGGTAGATCGTGGTGGAGACGATATGGATGATTGTATTTGTGTCGGTGATCTATGAAGAGGTTAGTCGAAACACTCAATAACTGGATGCGACGAAGAATACGAGAGAAAGAAAGTACCAAAGACTAAACAGGAAAAGACCACTCACGAAAACTTATTACGAAGCGAGGCCACACTGCCCAAGGATACTTCGCTATTGCTCTCCTCTGCCTCATGACTTTTGTAGTCTGGTCGTACGGTGAGAAGTTCGTGCTCGGGACTAGCCCTGGGCGACCGCAGCGCAGCTGGGACAGGAATTGGACGAAGAAGAGGCGACGCAGCAGGAGAAGATGGTGGTTTCTTGGCCCTCAGAGGTGGTGGCAGTGGTGGCGGACGCTTAAGTCCTTTCAATTCTGAAGCGGACACCCTGGTACGCAGAGTAACTGGATGAGGTTGGGAAGCTCCACCCTCGGCAGGAAGCGTGACCCGCGTCCGAGCGCGGGGTGTCTGCGCTGATTCAGGGGCTTCTAGAGTCTGACTCCGCGGAGGAACTGGAGTGGGCAAGACTGGCGTCGGTCGGGCGTGTGCACAGGTCGAGGCAGGGGCGTTGTCGAGTGCGAATTTCTCAAATCTAGATTTCAGGTTTTGAATGGAGGGAATGGGAGCGGACTCGATTTGAGAGCTGTCATCGGCCATGTTGGTACCGTGAGGTAGCGGAGAGCGAGTGGATGAACCCACAAGCCCCACTCATATGCCAGAGGCTGTGCAGTTGGAGCCCCCGACTGAGTGTAGGGCAATTCGAGAGGGGTGTGTAGACCAAGACTGCGGGGCCCAGGGAGGGCAGAGCGTATAAGGTCGTCGTCGCCGTCGTCGACGTCCGTGGGGACGTGGTATGTCGGCGAGGTCAACTGACTACAGACAGTTCACCCGGTTTGGTAGTTCCGAACAGCGTCATTTCCATTCTTGAACAGCCTATCACAAACCGAGTAAATAATGCGCCAACTTCCTACTAGATGCATGACAATTCACTGAAACCAAACCACTTTTGTCCATTTACCTATGTAGGACAAGCCTGAATTCGAACAAGGAGCACCGCTGTCCCGCTTCTCTGATCTCGCAGGTCCGCCGACACGGCGGATACAGGATCTCTGCTGAGTTATAGATACTTATGTTGGAAACATACTCTACAGTTTGCGAGTGCTGTGACGACAAAATGGTGTGTCGGGTGTGTCCACAACTCGGTGGAGTGACGCACAGAATGCGGTCAGCTGACAACAAATTCCATGGTAGCCTCTTCGCTCTTTCCCGTCAGATTCGAACGGGTCCGTCTTGATGTTACAAGATGGTGAAATGACCCAAGGACCCGCCCCCCGGGAAGGACCGGGGATCGAATTTATCGAATATAACGGCGGTTTTGACAACATTGTCTATGCTTGATGCGCTATGCCGCCATAAGTCCTACCCCCTGACAACTACCTTTGCACTATGTCGCCACTGTGAGCACGAAACTCACAAAAAATTATATAGTATATCGAAATTTCATAGAGATATGTGCACAAACGACAATCAATTATTTTAGCTGAGACACAAAAACATAATGAAATGAAAATTCAGTGTGTTTTCGAGGCCCCACTCGCTGATCATAGAGTAACATGATGAAATTATTTCTTATCACAATCGATGTTCTGTATCAATGTACAGTCCTGCAGGAACGGTTGTACGTTAGTGCACCGAAGGGAAACCTGAGCTGTCGGCCTGTTTGTTGCGTCCGTCAAATGCTCCTCTCTAAAGGCTAGGGCCATGTACACTGATATGCACACACAGACAAGGATGTCCGCATGCTTACCCGCACTCATACCTGCAGTAGGTCCATACTTGTTGGCACAGGTGCGGGTAATGGGGCGAGTATGGAAGGGGGACAGGTAGGTGGCTAGAACGGCGCTCGCATGCATATGTGAATATGAGCGCGTCATCATGCTCACATTCACGTTTGCACGCGAACAGATCTGGGTTGAGGACAACTTGGAAGCGAGATAGCCGGGGCGAATGAGGAAGCGTGGAGGTAGGTTGCTCTAGTGCCGTCGTGTTGTAGTACCGTGGAGTGGGTGTGAGAATGCTATCGAGGATCTAACTCAGTCGTGCGCGGATGCGACGGACTGGGGTGGTCGTAGTGCATAATCGGTCTTATATACGAAAGAGAACCAGTGAGGCGGTACATCGGTATATGTGTGTCATATGGCTGTCTGTGTCAGTCAACGGCTAAAGTAATAAATGGACGAAAAAAGGGTATACAATAGATTGTAATGGAAACGTCCCTGCATGTTGCCTGAGGTCTGACCTGCGAATGCGCTTGTCAATCTCCAACAGTGGGCTACCCTTGTGCTGCCGTTATCAATGTCGTGGTGCCATGGGGTGGGCCACCATCACCATACCGTCATCATAGTCGTCGTTGTTGCTATCGTAGCACCGTGGTATTGGCCACAGGCGTACCATTGTTGTCACTGTTGTGTCAGATGCGGCCGTCAGGCTGTCCACGTGACATCTAGAGATCAAACATATGATCTACCCAGTCACATGATTGATGGTAGCCGGGGAATTGCTGAACGTCCAGCACTTTACGATCATGTCACTCCACTGACAAGTACTGTCTCCATTGACTCATCCCTGGAAACTCTGAGTACTGCCTGGTACGATTTCATTGTCACCCAGCTCGCATCTCTCTTGCATTGGGTCCCAGTTGTCTCCCAGTTTACTACTGCAACCCAACCCAACAATCTTATTGCCATCGCCATTGGGTCGCCACTGGTTGTCACAGATCGCCACTAGGGCTCTCCTCTGGGTATTGCTCGGTGTGATTACCATGTCATCTAGCTCGCTTGGCTTGATCCACTCTCCCCTCTTGGTGCGCCCGCTGATCATCTTATGCATTCGGTGTTCCTTTCTGCAAATTCATAAGATCAATAGTCAGCACATCGTGCATGCACTAGGTAGTTTCCTGATCAGACTCATTGATTGCTCTTAAGGTCCAAAGTCACTCGCTGTCGGGCTACTTTGGCTCACCACCCCGAGGGCGTATGTACTTCCCCATCAGAGCGTCAGAACAGAGACTCACACACAATATGACAAAGCATATTTTGCTGCACATCAGGCTCACTGGCATACCCATCTGTGTATGTCCCCTCTTGTCCTCTCAGGACGGACATCCCATATATCATGGACATACAGCACATATATGGCAAGTTTTTCCATATTCTAAGTACTTCCATACTATCTGACCACATCATTCGCATGCTGCTCGAACGATCGCCAACAAGTTTCTCAAGACCACCAAGGCCATATATGACCAAGATAGTTTTAGGTTCATGACGGCTTTTACCTGGGTGAGTTTCATTTACAGATAATTCCATGCTAACTATGATTATCCTAGGCACAGAAAATGGATAATCCGATTGACGACCTGAGCGCATCGTCAAGATTATGGACTGTTCATGTCGAACAACAACACCACTGGTAGTACGTCATCTCAACTCGGGATGAAGCAAACACGAACCAGCGGTCGCAAGACCCAGAAAATGAGCAGAGAAGATGCCGGATAGGTTTACTAGCATCCCCGTTGTGCGTTGTAGTTTCCTGATGCTTTGTAGCTCTATCAAATTCTGTAGAGTATTTCTGTGTGGTACGACAAACAAGTTGACGTAATAATAGGTGTGATCGTACCACCCGGGCGTGTGGTCAAATATCCGGTGTGATAAAATGGATATTTAGGAGTGATTATCTCTCAAATATCAACCGTTTTTATCGCTCTTTTTCACTGGGCATTTTGCCGTTTTCATTGAGTTCGTATACTACTAACATTTGACAATTACAGGTCGAAAATTAATAATATAACTATATAATAAAGAGCTATTACCCGTCAGAATTAGCTAATCCCACATCCCAACAATGTCGACTCCTGCCACAGAGGCCTGGAAAACCATTTTCGGTCGCATTCGCCCCTCGTATTGGTATGCGATCCATGGCGCAGTTGCTTGTACAGCCTTGACCTGGGTTCTTCTTCGATTGTTCCGCATTTCCCATACACGAGTCTGCACCTCACAACTCCAGGGG
This sequence comes from Singerocomus inundabilis, assembly GCA_038089075.1. NCBI lineage: Eukaryota > Fungi > Basidiomycota > Agaricomycetes > Boletales > Boletaceae > Singerocomus > Singerocomus inundabilis. The sequence goes on from JBBPKD010000025.1 coordinate 26,648, forward strand.
CCACCCAGCGAGGGCTTCCTGTACGGTGCTGGCAAACGCATCCTTGATGCAGACGACAAAGGGTCCGTGTACGAAGCATGGGCACAGGAGTATGGTCCAGTATACACTGTCCCGGCTGCGCTGGGGAGTGAAAGGGTCATCCTGTGTGATCCGAAGGCGATCGCACACTTCTACGCCAAGGAAACATGGACATATATTCAGACCCCGTTCATAAAGAATTCAACTGAGGTGTTGGTATGTAGCTGATGGTGACCTATATTGTACAGTGTAACTGACCCTTGGACCCAGTTTGGAAAGGGTCTGTTATGGTCTCATGGAGAGGATCATAAAAGGTGTATCCTCCATCTCATACGTGCTCGGGACACATTATTTACCACTGTCAGGCAACGCAAATCTTTGGCCCCCGCTTTCAGCATTGCCACCATTCGGGATTTAACATCGATTTTTTATGACACAGCCTACAAGGTCAGATCATGATCAATGGGTATCGGTCGTGTCTAATAATAGTGTGGGTTTACTCTGTAGGCTAAAGGAGCTTGGGATGTTCTGATCGAGTCGAACGGTGGGGAGAGTGTTGTCATTGATGTCCAGAACTGGTGAGTGTTATGAGATGGACTTTTGTGTCGTAATCACCAATGTCTGACATATAGACGTTGAAGGATGAACCACATATCGTAGGCTGCTTCACACCCTTTTTTCGAGATACATCCATGAATGCTGTGACAGACTGGACACAATCGGTCTCGCAGCATTTTCTCACAATTTTGGTGCATTGGAAGGCAAGCATGCAAACGTCACTGAAATGTTTGACACATTTAACGCATCTCCTGGCACAACGACTCTGAGTAAAAGTTATCTGCTGTTGGGCGAGATCTTCCCATTCATTGTGTGGGCGCCTTCGCCATTCTCAAGGCTTGTACAGAAGCTAAACCTCGCAATGGAAGAAATCTCGAATGTCTTGCTAGCGCGAACACAAAAGGAGATGGCGATGGGTGTAGTGGAGGACAAAGAGGAGAAGTCTCTTATTGGATTGCTCAGTACGTGCTGTATTCCAAATTTTCATTTCGTATGCAACGCTGACTCTTCTCGCCTCACAATAGTCAAGGGGGCAAAAGATGATTCAGAGTTCCACCTGACAAAGGATGAGGTCATGGCGCAGGTAAAACAAATCTCGTTGCACACGTCGTTTTTCAGTCGTAACATTGGTCTTATATGTAGATGAAAACGTTACTTGTCGCAGGGTATGAAACAACTGCTAGTGTGTATCTTAGCTGCATATTACTGGATGTATCCTGATCCGTGCATACCTCCATTGCAGTTAGCTTGACTGTAAGTCCCACCAAGTACATTCTCCATTTATCGACTGACCTTTTTCAAAGTGGACCCTGCTTGAACTCTCGCGTAATCCGGATGTGCAGACAACGCTACGAAACGAGCTTCTCGAGCATGGTACAGACCCGACATATGACCAATTTACAAATGGTCTCCCATATCTCGACGCTGTTACTCACGAGATTCTCCGCCTCTATCCACCTGTCAGAGAATTTACGCGTGTCGTACGTTTCACTCTCTGCTCGTCTCATAATTTATCCTATTTACCGCGTTGTCTTGACATGACATGACCATAGGCCATCGAAGACGATGTCATTCCGCTCTCTGAACCCGTCCGCACAAAATCCGGTGAGCTGGTCCATAGCCTGATGATCGCCAAAGGCACACTCGTTGGCATCCCGATGGAATCTATGAACCGTTCCGTTGTGATTTGGGGTAAGGATGCGAAAATATTCCGACCCAGCCGATGACTCGAGGACGAGCTTGGTCAGAGTGGGATACCAGCCAGGGCCAAGGAGATCCAGGGGCACCAACACTTGCTCACGTTTGTCGATGGTGCAAGAACTTGTCTAGGAAAGAACTTTGCGTTGACAGAACTCAAGGTGTGCAAGTGTAGTGTGTAGTGGTCATCGATTCTAACAGCGTTTCTCGTTTGATAGGCGGTGTTGACTGTCCTTGTCAAAAACTTTGTGTTTGAGCTGCGTGATGGACCCGGTATTAAGATTGAGATCGGGGATGGCTTACTTCCTAGACCAAATGTCGTGGGTGAGGTTGGATGCAAGCTACCTCTTCGTGTGCAGCAGTACGTTGCTTGAGGTCAAATGTTGAATAGTGGTCAATTACGAAGTACTTGTCGGGGGTGTTGGCATGTAAACTATCATGTTTTTCTATGCTCTCATGTACATGTCGGAATGTATCTTCACTGCGTCTTGGACCAAGACTCCTCTCACAATTAACTAGTGTAATTTTAGTACGCCAACTCCCAAATACGTCACAATACTTAGCACCTCTCAGGTCCTGAATCTAATCCGTGATTGAGTACCACTTGATGTATTATCCACTCAGACACCGAGTTCAGTGACCGTCCTGTGAAGTTGTCAGTCCGGAAGATGATGTGTTTGGATTGCCATACAACTACACCCTTTTCGGTGACAGAATTTAAGGTGCGTGTGGTTGACAGTATGCGATGGTCATGGACTCATACTATGATTTCCTTTGGTAGGTGTACTGAGGGAGCTCGTCAAGAGCTTTGTCATTGAGCTAGCGTGATGGTGTCAGCACCAAGGTCAAATAATGAAATCGGGAGAGGTGGGATAAAAGCTACTACCTCTGCACATGCAACCCTACATTTCCTGAGGTCGGTGCCATAACAGCCTACAGCCTGCGGAGTGCTTTTTTTTTTCGGATTCGTTTGCCTTGCTATACACTCTTGAAGCTTATTGGACCGACTGGCCAGTACTTATTTAAAAAAAGTGAACATGACAACCACAAGGGTCATGTGCAGGCTGGGGGATCACTTACACTGGTACTGAAAGCGAGAAAAATATCACACGAGCACGATAGTCTTATTGGGACAACAAGTATCGCTGGGCATGGAGTGATACTTGTTGTGTCAATGAGACTGTCGAAGTTCTCTCAAGTCCAATGTGCGAGCACCGAGCGGTGGATTACCACAGCTCCCACTGGTGTGCACAGGCACGCACGGGCGTCGAGGTTTGAAGGGGGGTTGGTCTGAGAACGCACGTGACCATTCACACTACACCACATTACATAATTCAAGGACTTTGTTTCCTAATGCGTCTGTGTAGATCATGTGAGCCCGTCGAGACGATCGCCTGGGCGGATGCTTTTCTTTATCTCGGAGACATGCGATCGATAACAAGTCCCGTCTTTAATTTAGGAGAACGTGAAACGCGTGTGAGCAACCATGACGCCGTCCCGCAGGTACAAATTTCAATCTGCTGTGTCACACCATACGTTTCAGAGTTGGTAGAGCGCTGGTAGCCTTGCATCCGTCGGTGTCTGAGGAACTAGCCTTGACTAGATCACGGAAAAGGCACAAGAGCGGGCTGAAAGCTCTCAATTGGTTGCTTGAGAAAGCGAGTGAGCCGGCTTTGGAGGCAGACAGTACGACGAGGAGCGGCAGCTGAGTGATGAACGATGAGGCAGTCCGATCGATCGCCAGCGACGCGGCATCCTCGGCTGCGTAACCTCGCCCGATGTCACGCGTACACCCAAACGTGGGGAAGTCAATGGGATGGATTTAGTTCGTGAGGGAATAGCCTTCAAATAAAATTTGGTTTTTTCGCGAGCAGGGTAGTGAGATGAGTCGCACAATCCACTGACTCACTGAGGTTGCACAAGTTATCTTCGTATTTGTAGCGGAGAATTACGTAAACAAAGTATTGTGGATCATCGTCTCCGTTTCAAGGTGATAAAGTATCAGACGGGTCACCGGATAAATGTGTCATCTCGTTGGTGTCACAGCGAGGAACATTTCCGATGTTGCTTTCCAGAGTTTCAACTTATTCCCTCTTTGCTCACACTGACATGGCATCCGTCACAATTAGAAGCTTCGGAGACATTTTGCGCACCACTGAATCTGAAACACGTGCATCGATATACTTTTTTTGCAACAATATTACGATAGAAACAGCCACGAGTTCATTCCTGCAGCAAGGACAACTTCTTTTCCCTGCCCAAACAGGGATGATACTTTGCGCTCTGGTTAGCTTGTATTGCGAAAGCCGATATCGCGCACAATGACGAGTGCGACATCACCTCTTCACGCTTTCCCGTCGGATTCTAACAAATCCATGCTTATGATAATATAGTTCCAGGACCAGCCTTGGAAAGGACCGCACACAAGGTGTATATAAAGTCTACGTCACACCCCTCTTTCCACTCACGTATTACATTCCACTTATGTTTGTCAGCGCACTGTTACCCCCGACGCGTACTGCAGAGGCCTGGGACACTATTCTGTCCAGCTTTCGCACCTCCCATTGGTACGCGGTAGATGCTGCTGTTGCTTGTACAGTGACATGGATCCTTCTTCGATGGCTCCGCACGTCTCGTGGGCGAGTCCGTACCACACAGCTGCGAGGGCCTCCCAGCGAGAGCCTCCTATACGGTGTTGGCAAGCGTGTCCTCGATGCGGACGACTCGGGGGCCGTCTACGAAGCATGGGTACAGGAATATGGTCCGGTATATACTGTCCCGGCAGCGTTGTGGAGTGAGAGGATCATCTTGTGTGATCCCAAGGCACTCGCACATTTTTATGCCAAGGAAACGTGGACATACATTCAGACCCCGTTTTCGAAAGAATCACTTGCCATGTTTGTACGTGGTTCATGATGATTCTCACAATGTACGCCGTAACTGATGCTTATACCCAGTTCGGGAAGGGTCTATTATGGTCACATGGAGAGGATCATAGAAGGTGGATCCATCATGCAGCGCGTTCCCGGGATAAAATATTGACCGATTCCGCTAGACAGCGCAAGTCTCTAACGCCTGCTTTCAGCGTCGCTGCAATTCGGCAGTTAACATCTATTTTCTACGACTCAGCACACAAGGTCAGATCATGATCGGTGGTTAGTGGTCCTGTCTAACAAGGATGTGTGCAGGCCAAGGAAGCTTGGGATGTTCTGATTGAGTCGAACGGTGGGGACGGTGCTATTATCGAGATTCAGAACTGGTGAGTCTCGTGAACTTGGCTTTCGAGTCTTCATCTCGAATGTCTAACTTGCCGGTACTGAAGGATGAATCACATATCGTAAGCACATTGCCTTTTTCTTCGTAGTGTATTCATGATCGCTGTGATAGACTAGATACGATCGGTCTCGCAGGATTCTCTCACAACTTTGGTTCACTGGATGGCGAGCACGCAGACATCACTGAAGTGTTTGACACATTTGGTACATCACCTCGCTCGACGGTCCTGAATAAAAGCCTTCTTGTGTTGGGGGAGGTCTTCCCGTTTCTCGCATGGGTGCCCACACGACGCACGAGACTCAGACAGAAGCTAAACATTGCAATGGAAAATATCTCAAATGTCTTGCTGGCCCGAACACAGAAGGAGTTGGAGATGGGTGTAGTGGAAGGCAAGGAGGAGAGATCTCTTATTGGATTGCTCAGTATGTGCTATACTCCATTTGCACACACTACTGAACTATTTGACTTTCAATAGTCAAGGGGGCAAATGGAAGCTCAGGATTCCACTTGACGAGAGATGAGGTCATGGCCCAGGTAGGCAGACATTGCTTCACACGTCCTTGAAGCCCGTCCTGATGATAGTTTTATAGATGAAAGTGATACTCATCGCAGGGTATGAAACGACTTCTGGTATGCGTTATATTCTTGAGTACATCCTGAATCATTACACACCTCCACTCTAGTTAGCTTGACTGTAAATCCCATCGATGCACTCTCCGCGCATACGACTAAATGTTTTCACAGTGGGCCCTCCTCGAACTCTCGCTTAATCCGGATGTGCAGACAAAGCTGCGAAATGAACTTCTCGAGCATGGTGCGGACCCAACATACGATCAGCTTACAAACAATCTCCCCTATCTCGACGCTGTTGTCCACGAGGTCCTCCGTCTTCACCCACCTGTCACGGAATTCACGCGTGTTGTACGTCCCCACCATTCTACTCATAGCTTATGATTTATGTTATATTTACGGCGCTGTCACCAATCGCCGATGGTTTGGTGTCGCAACAGGCCATCGAAGATGATGTTATCCCACTTTGCGAGGCCGTCCGCACGAAATCTGGGAAGCTGGTCGATAGACTGACAATTGCCAAAGGCACCCTCATCGGTGTCTCCATAGAGTGCATGAACCGCTCTGCTGCGATATGGGGCGAAGATGCGAAAGTGTTCCGGCCTAGCCGATGGCTCGAGGACGTGCATGGTCTGAACGGAATACCCGCCAAGGCCAAGGAGATCCAGGGACATCGGCACTTGCTCACATTCGTGGATGGGCCAAGGATGTGTTTGGGGAAGAACTTTGCGGTGACGGAGTTCAAGGTGCGACTAGATGCACAGTACGGTGTCCAATAGTCCACGGATTCTGACTGCTCTTTTTTTGTTTGGTAGACGGTGTTGACAGTACTCATAAAGAACTTTGTCTTCAAGCTACGTGCCGGCGACGATTCCAGGATCGAAATCGGCCGCGGTATGCTTCCGAGACCAAATATCATGGGCGAGGTGGGAACCAAGTTGCCTCTGCATGTGCAACCATACGTTTCCTGAGGGTCGGCACACTGAGCACCAAAGACTGACAGTGATATGTCGACTTTTACCTGATTGCCCTGCTGTGTGTATATGGATGTAGTTTCTGAAACGTCGGCTTTTTGGAATGAGCTGACCACTTTGCCAAATCGGAATGAGGTTTGTCTTTCCGATTCCTCCACCATATGCAGAGGAGTGCCCTTAGCACCCCAGGTCCATATCCTACATGAATCTGTCAACATAGACTCATGAGTCCATACATAGGTTTGCCTTGTAATGATGCCAACCCGGGAGTATAGATGCACTTATCTGTAGAGTAGCAGTCGCTATGTTCATAGAATGTAAATACCTACAAACACGGTTCAAGTGCGCATCTCTTTCCCTCCAACTCCGTGGTACATTTCGTTCTCTCAGTCTTTGAATTCTAACCCTGTAGCATAGGAAAGCTATTCCGGTGGCTGTCTGCTCTTTGAACTGAAACGAGGTCGACTCTCCAGCCTTGACAAAGACCAATTGGGAGGCAGGAAAGAATGCAAGAGGTGCACTCGGAAGTATTGAATACTGGTGACAATTTATTCCTTTCTTTTCACTGACATACTTCCGTCCTTCCGTCCACTGTGTTTCTTAATATGTTATCGACTCCGAGTCGGACAGCATCGGAGGTCTTGGACACCGTTCCGACCCACCTTTGTCCGCATCATTGACAAATGCCGCCGTGCTGCCGTCACATGCACAGCGATATGGCCGCACCTTCGATGACTCCACACTTCCTGCCAGCGACGCCACGCCACTCGGATCCGGGGACAACCGAGCAATGACAAGTTCTTCTGTGGCGTCTGCAGGAGTATCATCGCCGTCTTGAGGACTTGAGACCCTACAGGGTACAAAGCTTGGGAATAATAATATGGTTCAGACTGTATACGCAGTTCCATCTACCTCAGAGAGGAAGTATTAGGACCGTCCTGTGTGATCCCATGGCAATTGCACAAACATACGTGGACAGACATTTGGATTCCGTTCGCCGAGACGGCGTTTGCGAAAATAACACGTAGTCATTAAATGACATTTTTTGTACACTCAGCTTGACTGGTACTTGTCTGATTGACTCTGGGGGAGAGCTTTCTGTGGGAGATTATCCCATTCACTAATACAACACTTGAACACTTACTACTTACATTAGGTTACCATATTAGGACAGTAGTGCCTGTTAACACGTGTCCGCCGACTACGCCTCTCTTCAGTCTTGTACAACGCCGACTGGAATCCTCACAGATTCGTGTTCCAGATTCGTGTTTCAGGTCGACGATTCTTCCACACTTTCATGGTCACAAGGAGAGAATTACACCAGGCGCGTCCATAATTTAACCAACCGATTTTGCTACATAATGCAGGTCTCTTTGCCACCGCCGTCGATAATTTACTTTTATCTTGGAGTTAGTCTGCCATTTCTCGTGCTAGAGACTCCCCTGGAAATTCACCATTGTAGTGGACAAGATGCGGGATATATTACTGTTCGAATGCCGAAAGAGCTTGGAATGGATGTGAGCAGGGATGATGAAAACAGCCTATGAGTACGTATTTAGTGTGCCGACTTGTAGAGTGCCGCCTAACTACTTAGCATCCCTGAGGCAGTGACCTACGGTGGAATCTGTTGCCCATCATATCACTTACTTGGATATTGAGGTGGCAGTCAGGCGAACGTGTCAATCCAGAATACATGTCCATATTATATTGATCTTCAAGTTCGCGATCAGTCGGACAGTTTGCACATCCCCCGGCAGTGACAAATTCTCTATACCACCTAGGCAAGTATGACATTGGACTCCTAATTTTCAGCGTGTACGCAATATCTGATACCGGGCACATTAACAATAGTTCCCTATCTCCACAGTCGCTTCTTCGTCCTTTCCCACCAGATCTGATTCGATCTGTCTCTAAATATATGCCAAAATAGCCCAGGGTCTTGGGAAGAACTGTGCATGAAGAGTACATAAGGATGTAGTAGGTTTAACAATGTTTTCAACAATCAATAGCTCGCGTCCCTCTTTGCAACTCACATACCACTTTCCACTATAGTATATTTTTATCCCTGGTTCGGATGTTGGATATCTTGGATGTCATTCTTGCTGGCATTCGTCCTTCTCATCGGTATGCGTTCAGCGCTGCTGTTGTGTGCACAGTGATCTGGGCCCTCCGTCGATGGTTCAGCATGTCCTATCCGAGAGTTCGCACCACGCAACTCCGGGGACCTCCCAGCGAGAGCGTTCTATATGGTGTCAGCAGGCGCATCCTCGATGCGGGCGACCAAGGAGCCGTGTACGAAAGGTGGGTTCAGGAATACGGCCCAGCATTCACTGTCCCGGCGGCATTGAGGAGTGAGAGGATCATCTTGTGTGACCCGAAGGCTATATTGCACATTTCTATGCCAAGGAAACATGGACATATATTCAGACCCCATTCATGAAAAACACGATTGCGATGTTCGTATGTAGCTGATGATAACTCATATTTTACGTTGTGACTAACACTTGGGCCCAGTTCGGGAAAGGTCTGTTATGGTCACATGGAGAGGGCCATAAGAGGTGTATTCTTCATTTCACTCGTGCTTGGGACACAATATTGACTGGCACTGCCAGACAACGCAAGTCTTTGGCACCTGCCTTCAGTGTCACAGCTGTTCGGCAGTTGACATCGATTTTTTATGACACGGCATACAAGGTCAGAGCAGCTTCAACGAATAGTGGTCGTGTCTCACAAGGTTGTGGGCCCGCTTTATAGGCCAAAGGAGCTTGGGATGTTCTGATCGAGTCGAACGGCGAGGGAAATGTTATCATTGAGGCCCAAACTTGGTGAGCATCGTGAATTGGACTTTCATGTCATCATCCTGAATGTCTGGCCTGCTGATGTTGAACGTCGAAGGATGAATCACATATCGTAAGCCCATTACCCTTTTTTCGTGGTGCATTCATGATTGCTGCGACAGATTGGATACGATCGGTCTCGCAGGATTCTCTCACATTTTTGGCTCACTGGATGGAAAACATGCAAATGTCATTGAGGTGTTTGACACATTTGGTACATCCCCTCGCACCACGGCCTCGAATAAGAGCCTGCTGGTGTTAGGGGAGGTCTTCCCGTTCCTCGCGCTGGTACCTTCGCCACTTTTGAGGCTTAGACAGAAGCTTAATGTTGCAATGGAAGAGATCTCAAATTTCTTGCTGGCCCGAACAGAAAAGGAGATGGAGATGGGTGTAGTGGAGGGCAAGGAGGAGTCTCTTATTGGATTGCTCAGTACGTGTTATGTTCCGAATGTTCATTTCGTGTGCACTGCTAACTCTACCTGGCTCATAACAGTCAATGGGGCGAAAGAGGATTCGGAGTTTCACTTGACGAAAGATGAGGTTATGGCGCAGGTAAACAAATCTCGTTGCACACGTCCTCCATTAGTTGCGACGTTCAAGGTTTTACAGATGAAAGTGTTACTCGTTGCAGGGTATGAAACGACTGTTAGTATGTATCTTGGCTGCATATTCCCGGACGCATCCTGACCAGTGCATGCTTCCACTGTAGTTACCCTGACTGTAAATTCCCCCAGGTACATTCTCCATGTATCGACTAACACTTTTCAAAGTGGGCTTTGCTCGAGCTCTCGCGTAACCTGGATGTGCAGACGACGCTACGGAGCGAGCTTCTCGAGTATGGCACAGACCCGACATATGATCAATTTACAAACGGTCTCCCATATCTCGACGCCGTCGTCCATGAGATTCTCCGCCTCCATCCACCTCTCACGGAATTTACACGTATCGTACGTTCTTCCTATTGTCCACTCTGTAATTGTCCCTCATGATTTATCTTATTTACTGTGTTGTCTATCGGTGTTGTTGACATGATACCGCTACAGGCCATCGAAGACGATGTCATTCCGCTCTCTGAACCCGTCCGCACAAAATTCGGTGAGCTGGTCCATAGCCTGATGATCGCCAAAGGCACGCTCGTTGCCATCTCGATGGAATCTATGAACCGTTCTGCTATGATATGGGGCAAGGACGCGAAAATATTCCGACCCAGCCGATGGCTCGAGGACGAGCTTGGTCAGAGTGGGATACCTGCCAAGGCCAAGGAGATTCAGGGACACCGACACTTGCTTACGTTCGTGGATGGTCCAAGGACCTATCTTGGAAAGAACTTTGCGATTACAGACCTCAAGGTATGCATATACAGTGTGCAGTGGTCATTAATCTTAACAACGTTTCTCGTTTTTCAGGCAGTGTTGACTATCCTTGTCAAGAACTTTGTGTTTGAGTTGCGTGATGGACCTGATACCAAGATTGAGATCGGGAATGGAGTGCTTCCTAGACCAAATGTCGTGGGTGAGGTGGGATGCAAGCTACCTCTTCGTGTGCAACAGTACGTTGCTTGAGGTTTCACCCTTTTCTATGCTCAGGCTTTCGTCTACTTGTTTGTCTGAATGTATATTCACTGCGTCTTGGCCCAGAACCCCTCTCGCAATTCACTAGTACAATTTGTTGGAGATCAGCCCGTCGATTAGGACTTCCATCAGTTCTCCTATAGTACATTACCTACATTTCCTTATTTGGACGAGTGTTGACCACTCGTCGCGTCACCGCACGCTCTTTCCCTCTAGTCTCGTACTCTCGACTGGAGGTAAGCTACAACTTACATTCTTTACTCATTCCTTACTTACCCTACCTAGTATTCATTCATTTCCCCTAGGTAGATATATGTTCCAAGTCTCATACTCTCGACTGGAGTATTCATTCCTTACCTCTAGTGTCGTTGGCACACCTATCTCCAACACAATTTAGTATCGCAACTCCTGGATGCATCACATTACTTACAGTAACACCTTCAAGAACCTGAATCCAATCCGTGATTACTTAAGTACCACTCAATGCATTATCCGCTCGAATACCGGATTTGGTGACTATCCTGTGAAGCTGTCAATACAGAAGATGATATAGTTTGGATTACCTTACGACTACGCCCTGGGGTGGTGGATTCTCAGGCAGGAGCGTTCATGGGCTGAGCTCCCCGCTGGCAGGCCGGCAACTTGCAAGGACACGGTGTGTCTCTGAGTTGGCTCCTTACATAAATCCGTGTGCAAAAAGATGACGAGGAACGGTGTTTTCATAGTAGCCTGTAGTATAAGCAGCGAACGGGATTGATTAAATCTCCGCCGCGCAGTGAGGGTTTCCAACTTTGAGAGCTGAGACCTTGACCACAGGTGGATATATCCAGCCTGATCAGTATCACGTGAAACACTTCCATTTTGATGGTCTTGATCGCCACTCCGTGGGAAACATCTTCAAGATGTGGGTAACCTGGCATGGTGTAGTACGAAATTCCACTCGCGCTGGCCGGTCTTTCCCGTCAGATTCAAGATCGTTCTTCGTGACATTGACCGATATGTCGCGCGGATCAGCCTTCAGAGGAACTGGGCACAAAATCCAAAAGTACGTATATAAGAAATGCTTGAAGTTGAAATCATTTATGTAACAGCGCCTGCGTTGAGTGCCAACTCGCCCACATTGCACCTCCTGTTCTCTTCTTGTATCATCTGCTATGACACTCGACGCATTATTGACCACGACTCGGATGGCGTCAGAAATATTGGATTCCATTCTGAATCACCTTCGGCCATATCGTTGGCATGCGCTCGATGCCGCTCTCGCTGGTACGGCCGTTTGGACCCTCCTTCGATGGCTCCGCCCATTTCTGCAGCGAGTTCACACTACACAACTTCGAGGACCACCCAGCGAGAGTTTTCTATACGGTGTCGGAAAGTGCATCCGCAATGCCAAGGATGCAGGCGCATTGTATGAAGCGTGGGCGACAGAATACGGTCTAGTATACGCAGTCCCCTCGACCCTTGGAAACAAGAGGATCATCCTGTGTGATCCCAAAGCCATCGCACATTTTTATTCCGAGGGGCGGCCGTATATTCAGACCCCGTTGACTAAGAAGACGTACGCTAACTTGGTGCGCGATCGGTGACGAATTTCGTGCTGTATAATGTAACTGATCCTTGTGTCAAGTACGGGAAAGGCCTGCTGTGGGCTGATGGTGAGAATCATAAGAGGTATGTTCGTAATTAATGTGCTCGCTGAAGCAAACATCGATCGATTTTGCCAGACAACGCAGGCCTCTGGCGCCTGCTTTCAGCATCCCTGCTATTGGACGATTAATGTGGGTCTTCTACGACTCAGCATACAAGGTCAGATTATATCACACTAACAGGAGTTTCTGTCTGACATGAGTGTGAACTTGCCTTAAGGCGAAAGGAGCTTGGGATGCTCTGATCGCCTCAAGCGGCGGAGATTGTGCTATCATCGAGGTTCAGAACTGGTGTGTTCATTATCCGACCTTCCGTACATTTTCAACTACTGACTTATGTCGGAGGATGAATCATATAGCGTATGTTCCTGCTCCTCCCTATCCTTCTCGCAATAAATATTAATAGCTACTGGGTTAGGCTTGATACCATCGGTTTTGCGTGTTTCTCTCACAACTTTGGTGCCCTTAGTGGCAAGCAATCAGCCGTCACTAAAGTCCTTGACACATTCAGTGCATCCCCTCGTTCCACAGCCTTGAATAAAGGCCTTCTTCTCTTGGCACAGACCTTCCCTTTCCTCATTCATGTGCCTACATCGCGCGAGCGGCTCATCCAGAAGCTCAACGTGGCAATGGAAGAGATCTCAAACGCGTTGCTCGCTCGAACACAAAAAGAGCTTGAGATGGGTGTAGAAGGCGGAAAAGAAGAAATGTCTACAATCGGGTTACTTAGTACGTGACCGATTTCTAGTTTTCCATGGGATTCAGATGTGTTCTATACGAACAACAGTCAAGGGAGCGAGTGGCAATTCCGAGTTCCACTTGACAAAAGATGAAGTCATTGCTCAGGTAAATTTAGCTTGTTATACGAAGAGGTCGATTGCAAACGTCCTTCGGTAGATGAAACTATTGCTCTTAGCAGGATATGAGACAACTTCAAGTTCGTGCTTTCTGTTCTTGCACATTCTCAAATGCAGCCTAGCTCATTGACATCCTTGCTTCTAGTCATTTTGACGGTAAATTACTTCCAGAGGCTTTTTTTCGTGCCTCGATTCAATTGGTTGTCTCCTAGTGGGCACTGCTCGAGTTATCACGAAACCCTGATGCCCAGATGAGGTTGCGGAACGAGCTTCTTGTGCATGGCGCAGATCCTACGTACGATCAGCTCATCAACGGTCTCCCCTATCTGGATGCTGTCATCCACGAAACTCTTCGTATCCACCCACCGATCACCGAAGTTACGCGCGTGGTGCGTGCCTACTGTCCTCTCTCCATAGCACCTTCACCGTCTATCTCTTACGCTATGTGCTACGCATTCGACGGGTGGTCTTGACAATAGACTTTCTGATGTGGTAACGGACAGGCCATCGAAGACAACGTCATCCCGCTCTCGAAACTTGTCCGCACCAGATCAGGAAAACTCGTAGATAACCTTACTATCGCCAAGGGAACTCTTGTCGCTGTACCGATGGAATCCATGAATCGTTCTGCTGCGATTTGGGGCGAGGACGCGAAAGTATTCCGGCCCAGTCGATGGCTCGAGGACGCGCACGGCCAAAATGGGATACCTGCCAAGGCCAAGGAGATCCAGGGACATCGGCACTTGCTCACGTTCATGGACGGGCCGAGAATGTGTCTGGGAAAAAACTTTGCAGTGACGGACCTCAAGGTATGTATATAAGAGTTGCACTCTGGTGACCGTTGATTTCTGACAGAATTTCTCGGCGTAGGCGGTGTTGACGGTGCTCGTCAAGAACTTTGTCTTTGAGCTGCGTGACGGTGTAGATTCCAAGATTGAGATTGGCAGGGGTGTGCTTCCGCGACCGAAGCTTGCGGGTGAGGCAGGATGCAAATTACCTCTTCGTGTGCGACTATACGTTGGTTGAGAGCAGAAGGCAAGTTGAAAGCGATTTGTCCTAGGGGCCTGTATTATCTCACCACTGGACCTCATCTTTCATTACATCTCTTGTGTAGTATGTGTGAGCAAGTTCTTGTCCCCCTTCCGTACAGAACCCCAATGGGCCCCACTACCATCATGGTCCATCCTTCCAGGCCGCATGGTCCTGTACTCCCAGCTATCTGCACGCAGTTGAATAGTCTGAGATCAAAAAATGGACAATGCCAGAGTTTCGCTCTATATCATCCAATATAAAAGACTTGCTGTGGCAGTGGTGACAATGAGTGCGCCATGATTGTTCATGAGATCCACTTTCAGAAATTTCGCCAAGTGTGTAATGACCTCATTCCGCAACTCAAGGAATAGGACTCAGGCTGGGATTTCGAGTGAGTTGTGTTGGAGTTCGGCAAGCGTATCCGCAGGTGAAATGTCAGGTATTACGCGGGGACATTCTTTGTGTCAAAGCCCCTAACTCCGAGCAACTCCGGACCAACTCCAATTGACCCCCTATATCGGAGTTCATCGGTGTTCACTGGAGTTGTCACCAACACCTCGGAGTTGACAGGAGTTACTCAGGAGCCGCTTAGATAGCTGTCGGAGTTATCGGCAAGGTATGCAAGCGTACCTGCGCCCATGGACTCTTATGCCACATTTTCATTTCATCTCCCTCAGTTGTCTTCCACCTCATTGGACTTCGGCTGAGTGGGCACTACTGCCCTTACTTAGTTCTGACACTTTGTTGCAAAGGATTGCATACCTTTGTTACTTTAGCCATCGACTGATACTGTAGTCATATGATATCTTTGTTCTCAAACCTTGGATATGATCCATCTATTCCTTTATGTATTGCTTTGTCTACTTTTCATATATAGAACCGATCATGTACTACGATCACCACAGTCCGTCGCAATCCGCGCACGACTGAGGTGAGATTATCTTACTGTACTCATACCTACTCGCGCTGACTCGTATGTAGTTAGGCCCGCAATAGGTGAATACATTATAGTCCGTCGCAATCCGCGCACGACTGAGTTAGACCCGCAATAGTATTCTCACAAGTTGCTAGCAATATATCATAGTCGCCTTTGCACGCAAGCGCTGTTCTCAGGCTGGCACCGGACCACCTGCCTACCTGCCAGATCCGCAGGTATTATCCACAACGTGGGGTGCGGGTACGGGTGTTACTTTCAGGTTCCCGTGCCTTTACCCGCACTCGCGCTGATGAGTGTGGATCCGCTGCGGGTATGGGTGCGGGTAAGCACGCGGATACCCAGGGAGTATCTCAGGAGTCTGCCGAGCACTCGGCGTTCAGTCAACCGTCGGATGAGTCGTCCGTCGGTGACACTGCCGCACCCACGATCTCGTAAGCGGAAGAAAGGGAGACAAAATTAAACGATAGGGCTATTTGTTTCAGTCAATGGTTGCTTGTACAAGGTGAGTACTTGAGTATTGACCTGGAACTTAATTTTCTTCGATCACGTCTGAACCTTGAAAATATCAATGTAAGTATCCGTGTTCATTGTCCCACTCTTGTCAACACCATTTGCTCCCTTCGTCCGCGCTAACCACCTAGCTTGGCACGATTCGTGACAGGATCGTGCATATTAGCCTCCTCGGATTTTAAGGGGGTGTACCTATCAATCTGAAACTCGTAGGTCCACATTTGCACCCCTTACGATGATCCCAACTTGGGAATATTCGTCCTTCGATCGGATAGCTATTTCCCCTGAATTTCAGCGGCCTCCGGACCTCCTGACCCTTTCGTTGCCATAATTTCCGTACATATCATGACATAAAGCACGCTATCTCGTGCAATCTATTGTTAACTTTTTCATGCCATCTCACTCTTCCCTCTTCAATAAGGCGGTAGCACAACAGCCAAGTGTTTCGGACCAGAAAGGAACCGGGCACGGTCGAGGCATATAAGGGGTGTACAGGCGGAAACCACGTTCGGACAGTCTGCGTCTCGAACTTCACTTTAACCATGTTCCTCGATACATTATCATCCACGATTCGAATGATGTCGGAGGGCTTGGACGCCATTCTTGCCCCCATTCGTGCTCATCAGTTGTATGCCCTTGATGTCGCCATCTTTTATGTGGTCCTATGGGTCCTCCTTCGCTGGTTCCGTACTCCAAGTCACCAACTCCGTACCACACGGCTCCGAGGACCACCTAGCGAGAGCTTCATTTATGGTGTCAGCAAACGCATCCTCACTGTTGAGGATTCGGGCGCCGTGTACGAGTCATGGGCACACGAGTACGGCCCGGTATACGCAGTTCCATCTATCTTGGGTAGTAAGACCATCGTCCTATGCGATCCCCAGGCAATGGCACATTTTTACTCGAAAGAAACTTGGACATATATTCACACCCCATTTGCTAGGACATCACTCAAAATTTTCGTACGTTATTGATGATGGTTTTGTTGTATAGCATGGCTGATGCTCGAATTGAGTTCGGGAGAGGACTGTTATGGGCCCATGGAGATGATCATAAAAGGTATATTCGTGATCAGAATAATCACGTCTCGGGATGAAGCATTAACCGATTTTTCCAGACAACGCAGGTCTTTGACACCTGGTTTCAGTATCCCTGCAATTCGGCAGTTAACATCGATCTTTTACGACTCAGTGTATAAGGTCAGGTTACCACTTAATGAACAATGATTCCGTGTGATGCGAACTTGCTTAAAGGCAAAAGGGGCTTGGGATATTCTAATTGAGGAGAGCAATGGGGACAGCGTTTTAATCGACGTCCAAGATTGGTATGTTTCCTGAATCGTTCTTTTGTGTCTCTACAGTCAGTCTCTTACTTGTTGATGTCAAAGGATGAATCACATATCGTACGTTTACCCCCACCCTCTTCTTCCAATACCAATAATTATTTGGCAGACTCGATGTCATTGGTATCGCAGGTTTTTCTCATAACTTTGGTGCGCTTGAAGGGAAGCAGGCCTGTGTTGCCGAAATTTTGAACGCACTCAGCACATCTTCTAGCTCCTCAGAAGTTGCCGATACCCTGCGCACGCTCTTGGGACAGGTTTTGCCCCTCTTTGCATGGTTACCTACACCACAGATGAGGCGTTTATGGAGGTTCACAGCCGCAGCAAGAGAGATTTCAGATGTGTTGCTGGCTCGAACACAGAAAGAATTGGAGATGAATATAGGCGCAGACAAAGGAGAGAAGTCTATTATCGGACTTCTTAGTGCGTGGTCTATTCTAAAATTTTTATTGACGCGCACCACTCAAGAAAACATAGTCAAGGGAGCGAGTGACAATTCAGAATTCCACTTGACAAAAGAAGAGGTTATAGCGCAGGTAAAAGAGTTCCGTTGCAAATAACCTCGAGGTTTACTGCCAACGTTGATTTACAGATGAAAACATTGATCCTGGCCGGGTATGAAACGACTTCTAGTACGAGCCTTTTCCGAATATTCTTGAATTTATTCTGACCATATATTTATCCCCATTAGTCAGCTTGACCGTAAATTCCACCTAAGCACTCTCCAATCACTGGTTGACTGCCTTTATAGTGGGCTCTGCTTGAGCTCTCGCGTAATCCAGACATACAAACAGAGCTACGGAATGAGCTTCTCGAGCATGGTACGGATCCGACGTACGATCAGCTTACAAACAGTCTCCCTTTTCTGGATGCTGTCGTCCACGAGATCCTCCGTGTCCATCCACCTGTCACGAATATTACACGTGTCGTAAGTCCCTCCTGCTTCCCTCTCCTGGTGCCTCTCCATTATGTACCGTGTTTACCATGTTATCTATGAATGTTCATAACATAACTGCACCACAGGCTGGTGCAGATGATATCATTCCACTTTCCCAGCCCGTCCGCACGGAAGAAGGCGCGCTGGTCGACAGCGTGACGATCACCAAGGGCACACTCGTTCATATCTCAATGGAATCCATTAACCGCTCCGCCGCGATATGGGGTGAGGACGCCAAGGTATTCCGGCCCAGTCGATGGCTCGAGAACGTGCATGGTCGGAATGGCATACCTGCCAAGGCCAGAGATGTTCAGGGTCATCGGCATTTGCTCACCTTTTCTGATGGACCGAGGATTTGTTTGGGGAAGACCTTTGCAGTGACGGAGTTCAAGGTACGTGGACGCGCGCTGTGTCGTCGGATATTCGATTCTCATGGTAGTTTTTGGTAGGTGGTATTGACGATACTCGTCAAGAACTTTGTTTTTGAGCTGCGTGACGGCGTTGACACCAAGATTGAGATTGGAAAGGGTGTATTTTTACGGCCAAGGATCGCGGGTGAGGTGGGATGCAAATTACCTTTGCGTGTGCGACCGTACGTCGCTTGACAGTGACGAACGTCAAGTACTGGGAATCGGGATCGATGTGTGACATGTTGATTTCTCATTTTTATGCTTTCTTACTGTGATGTATTGCTCTCCAATCCATCCTACCGCTCGTCTCACCCATAGTTAGCAGCAATTCAGTGTGCGACTCGTAGACACATACAGTTTCGCACCTCCGAGGACATGATTCATAATCGGACCTCTCTTCCTTGTCGGTTATCGTATCATCCACTCGGATACCGGTGGTCGAAATCCTATAATCTTGTCCGTCGGAGCGTCGAATGTTCACAATTCCTTTGAAACTGTCCCTGACCGGGTGAGGCGGCATTCCGCGATAATCTCGGGTCCTCCTTCCAGCATGAACGACTGTATCTCCGATATTAGCGGGACGTATCGATTCCCTAGTACTGCGCACAAGGCTCTTTGATGTATCATTTTATCAGCAGAATATCTTGCAGTTACATACTAGTAAGAGTAATTTGGGATGTGTCCAGCGCTTTTAACATCCAGCTTATCCTAGAATGCTACAAAATACGACCCTGTGGCGCACTGACATCGCGAAGGAGGCATTGATTACGGTATTATATTACCTGAAGGCCAGGAGTGGGTAAAAAAAAGTCCGGATCCGTGTAAGTTCAACCCCTGGGATGATTGCGCATTAGGTTCCAGGTATGGACGCCGTGCG
Organism: Singerocomus inundabilis; assembly: GCA_038089075.1. Lineage (NCBI taxonomy): Eukaryota > Fungi > Basidiomycota > Agaricomycetes > Boletales > Boletaceae > Singerocomus > Singerocomus inundabilis. The sequence goes on from JBBPKD010000025.1 coordinate 46,197, forward strand.
AGCGCAGCAGCCTCACCCCCATTCTCTTTCTTCTTCCGTATGGGCATTTCATTGGAACACCCACAGAGGTATTCGGCTTCACCCGAATTGAGATGGCACCTTGTGCGCTAGAAGATCTAAATGGTACTGTTTACATGCGCATAGCCATTGTATTACGCTACTATGTACTATTTCGGAGGTGGAGTTCGACTGAGTGTTATCTGCAGGTATACTTGTCACCTAGGGGAAAAGAAATTTCACCGGAATCCATTTCTTGTTCTTTCGGATATGGTGGCTTTTTTGTTGTTTCTGTTACCGGGTATGTAAATGGCGGGCACATACGAAAATACTTCATGAATATGCAAACACAGAATATGGTACTCTGAGGCCACACTAATGCAGCCCCAGAATGAAATGGCGTCACTGTCGTTCTTGACGCGGTACGGTCTGGTGGGAACCAGGGAACGAGGCAGCACCATGGATTAGAGCTACACGTTCGCTATTGGGAGTGCACATGAATGTGCTAAAACAGGGGGGCTACGGCTCAGCAAGCGCAGACGAGAGAACACGTCACAATACTGGTCTCGGTGCAGAGGAATTTCACCGGGCTCCTTAGTCATAGTCACGGGAAATAAACCAGAGCCCGGTTCATGATTCGGTGTGAAGTCATTCAGACTTGAGTGCAACTTAGTGGGGATTGTCTCGGAGCAAGTCGGTCCCGTAGATTTGAGAGAAGGGATACAAAAATGAGAGAAACCAGCAATGATGATCATCTCTGAGCACCGTGACACGAGCTCCCAAAGTGTTTCCCAAAGCCTTGGACGGGATGCGGTGAGTAAAAAGTTCTTTAGTAGGGGTGACTATGATGCTCGAAGTAGAGCCTACATCGTCTGACTGGCCAGTGTGCTGGATATGACGAGAGCCCCCTCTGAGTCGTCTACACGCTTGCAAAGAAAAACGGAACTAACCTCTGCTTCGACAGGGCATTGCTTATGTAATTGGATTGTTGGTGACCAACTGTTTGCCGGACTGGCGCATGCTTCAACTTCCAGTGGTGTGCAAGATACCTACACATCCCTTTTCTTGTGCTCGTTGTTCCTCTAGCAAATAACAGCGGTCTTCCATGGAACTGAAACCATGGCCGATAATGGAGTGCGTATAATGTGTCTTCTCCGGACTCGGAGATACGGCCATCCGAATTCTATATTTACTTGTTTTCGACAAATCCAATGGAGTGAGGACAACATTTTCACAGTTCATTTGTACGGTGCTGAGCATTTTATAGTGTCTCAAGATGGTCTTATTGTTTTTTGACTGCACAATCAGTGGGCATTGAAGAACGTGGTCTGTGGAGTCTGACCCAGGCCCAGATATCACATTGAAGAGTCACAGCACCAAGTTCGAAGTGATCATCCGTTGGAAGTGCGCAATTTTCAACAAAATGATAGTTTGACATCTTAATAAATTGTGATGTTATTCTCTCTGCTCTCAGGAAGCTCTCGCTCCTCCCTCTGTTGCGCCTTTTGATTTGCTCTCTAGTTCCCATTGCAGAAAATGACGTTCTGCGAGGATCTCATGGAAGTAGGACCATTGTATTCTTCCTCGCAGTTGATTTGTGGTTCCCAGCTCAGCCAGTTTTCTCATTCGTCTGCCTGTGTTGCTTTTCCGGTGTTGTGTTATGTCCAATCGAACTCTGGGCTCTCCTTCTCTCATGAGGCCTCATTGGATATTTGATGTTGAAGTGGTTTTCAGTCGTGTCCTCGAGCCGAGCTTGGATATTTCCGTGAACAGAACCGACTCGTACAGGATGTGCTCCACTCCCTCTTTGCTGATCAAGTTTCCGTTAAACTAGACGCCATCCAGACTCGCCAAACCTCCAATATAATACAAGCTCATGTTCAGTACGCACAACATCACATCCTGTTCAATCCCTTGAGCTGTGAAGTCATATTCTCTCCAACTCGATATTGTCGACTAATAGAACGGTTGTGGGCCTTGTGATGGCCGAGAGCGACGCAGTGCATTTGTAGATCTTGCAACGTGGTTTTAGGGCGTCGCACGTATGTATGCAATAATGACAATCCAAGTTTGGTCTTGAATGTGATGACGAACGATTCTGGTGGCACTCCACTTCCTTGTTCACAGATGAGTACAACAAAGACTTGCACTCATTTTAAGTCGTGGAGACCGGGATACAGTACTGTACACAAGGGTTTCTGGTTATGGTTGGGTGGATGGCTCGGAGGTCTTGGGGCAATTTAATTGGAGATGATGGTGGAGTGGGTGAGGTATGACGGAACAAAGTGCGTGGGTTTATGGATTTCGTATGCGTATCATGCCAATTGAGAACTGCGAGGGTGCTCGATTACTTACTGTAGGACCTGTAAAGTGAGTGGTACACGTCAGGTCAGTCGAGTCGACCAACTATTACCAAGTCGAGTTTCGTATGCTAAGTAGTTAGGCGACTCATGCTTATCTTATCGAACCAGTAGGGCTAGACATTTCTCCTTAGCCCCGTCATACTCCACTTGAACAAGAAGATACCCTTAGAGACACAGGATCTGTCCATTCCCTAACTCATGGAATCAGAGAACGGTGGGTTGATTGGGTCCTCGACGCGTGCTCTGGGTTTTGACACAATAGTCTGCAGTGCTTATCGGCGTGATCGGCGGGAGTGGCCTATACCACCTCGACAACCTCACCACCATGTGAGTCAACATTAATTCGAACGCGTCCCCGATTCTCATCCAACGATCCCTCCTCGCATTGCTTTGTCTTCACCAGAAAGACAGTCAATCCAGAGACGGTGCGTCCATTGCCCCGCCGTACGGTCTTGATCCACTTCAACCCGATTTAACGACCAACACCAACCAGCCCTGGGGATACCCATCATCCCCCATTACCATTTGTGCCACCCCATTGGGTGTACGCATCGCCTTCGTCGCTCGCCACGGCAAACACCATAGTATCCCTCCCTCCGCCGTGCCCGCCCGCGCCAACATCGCTGCACTCAAACATCTCGGCGTGCGTGCCATCCTCGCTTTCAGTGCTGTCGGTTCCCTCCGCGAAGAGATCGCTCCTGGCCACTTCGCTCTCCCGACGCAGATCATCGACCGCACCAAGGGCGTTCGCCCAGCCAGCTTCTTTGAGGGCACGAGTGTTGTCGCACACGCCGCCTTTGGAGAGCCGTTTAGCGTGCGCTTAGTGCGATGGCTGGAGATCGCGGTGGAGCGAGCGCTGGCAGAGGAGGGGCGCGGGGTGGTGTTGCACCGGGACAAGTGCATCGTGTGCATGGAGGGCCCCCAGTTCTCGACGCGTGCGGAAAGCATGATGTATCGTACTTGGGGCGGAGACCTGATCAACATGAGCGTGTTGCCAGAGGCGAAGCTGGCGCGCGAGGCAGAGCTTGGGTATGTTACTCTTTTGGTTGTTGCGGGGGACGGAGGTGCCAGGTCTGTCGTGAGAAATGATCCTTATTCTTTGTTTGTGATCCGGCAGGTATGCGTTGATCGCGACTGCAACCGACTACGATTCGTGGCGGCCACACACAGAAGTCGTCACCGCCTCCCAAGTGATTCAGACACTGCATGCGAACGCGAATACCTCGCGCCACGTCGCTGCGCACATCCTCGAGGACTTGCATGTAGCTGCGCAAGGCGACCTCTTGAGCGAAGAAAAGGGCAGCATGGCGTTCTCCATTATGCCCCAAGGCGCGGATCAGAAAGAAGAGGACGTCCGGAAACTCGCGTATATACTTCCCGAGTACTTCAAGCCTGCTAATTAGAGAACGCGTGTTGGTTCGGGAATGTTAAATTTTGGATATACACACTTATTCAATTTACTAGAGGTGTTAACATACCATTGAAAAGAGTATCTTCCAAAGGACTACATTTTCGCATGCACGGACCACACTTTTCCATACTCGCGTGAATCGAGCTAGCTTGCAAGTTGCTGGCATCCAACGGTGAGAGCCAGCCTGACGAAGGAGTAGATACATTAAAAAAGCGTCCAGAAGATCATGTCTTGAGCCAATCCCATAGGTGATCGAGTCGTTTTTAGCCTCAGGCGACGTACGATCGCACACGCAGTGGTAACCTGCACCCCTCCTCCGAGTCGTCCACAATCCTCGGCCGTGGAAGCACACCCCTCCCAACCTCAATCTTGGTGTCGGCACCATCGCGCAACTCAAATATGAAATTCTTGACGAGCACCGTCAACACCGCCTGCTCCCAGAGAAAAGCCGCAAGAATCAAATGATGACCCACTACACAGTGAGCCCACACCCACCTTGAGCTCCGTTAGTGCAAAGTGCTTTCCCAAGCACATCTTCGCCCCGTCTGCAAATGTGAGCAGGTGCCGATGCCCCTGGAGCTCTCTGGCCTTGGCAGGTATCCCATTACGACCATGCACGTCCCCAAGCCATCGACTGGGACGGAATACTTTCGCCTCCTCGCCCCATATCGCAGCAGAGCGGTTAATAGACTCTGCCGAGATGGTGACGAGCGTGCCTTTGGCGATCGTCACTCTATCAACCAGCTTACCGGACTTGGAGCGGACAGGTTCGGAGAGTGGGATGACATCATCTTCGGCGGCCTGTGGCGATGTCATTTCATCGACAACGCCATAAACACGATCATTCATGAGTAGGTTTAAGCAGAGAAACATCAGTGAGAACGTACGAGACGTGTGAATTCCTTGACAGGCGCATGCACGCGAAGGATCTCGTGAACGACAGCGTCGAGATAGGGAAGATCATTTGCGAGCTGATCAAAGGTCGGGTCTGCACCATGTTCGAGAAGCTCGTTCCGCAGCCTTGTCTGCACGTCCGGATTGCGCGAGAGCTCGAGTAGGGTCCACTATAAAAACCCTCAATTGATACACGAAGCCTGAATACGTGGGTGGGATTTACAGTTAAGCTGACTAGTGGCGAGATAGATCTAATCAGGATGCATTCAATAATAGATGGGAAGGACTCGTACTAGATATCGTTTCATACCCCGCAAGGATTAACACTTTCATCTATAAATCAACGTTGACGATAGGTCTCAAGGATGGATGAGATGTCATGACATTTACCTGCGCGGTGACCTCTTCTTTCGTCAAGTGGGACTCCGAATCGGCACTCGCCCCCTTGACTGTGTTTCGTGTCGAACAAGTCAGTGGTGCGTGTCAAGAAACTGACTACGTACTGAGATGTCCGATAATAGACCTCTCCCCCTTGTTCTCACCTAAGCCCAACTCCATCTCTTTCTGTGTCCGAGTTAACAGCACATCCGAAATCTCTCCCGCTACTTCGTTGAGGCGCCAGAAGAGTTTCAGGCGCGGTGCAGGAAATCGTACGAGGGATGGAAAGACCAATCCTAAGAGCCCAATACTGTTTTCGAGGGACGTGGATCGAGTGGATGCGCTGAGTGACTTGAAGACCTCGGCGACATCTACATGCTTCCCTTCAAGCGCGCCAAAGTGATGAGAAAAACCAGCGAGACCAATAATATCGAGTCTGTCCGAGTGTACATTGACATTTCAACAAGAGGACGGGCACAAACGTACGATACGTGATTCATCCTTCGACGTTAGCGGGTTAATTAGAGATGCGAAAGCATAATCTACAAAACGCACCAGTCTTGAACGTCAATTAAAGCACTATCCCCACCGCTCGCCTCGATTAGAACATCCCAAGCCCCTTTAGCCTTTGAGCGTGTTCATTTTCATGTGAGACAGAACTGTTTTTCGATGTGCTGGTAATCTGACCTTGTACGTTGTGTCATAGAAAATCGATGTCAACTGCCGAATTGCAGGGATAGTGAAACCAGGCGTTAAAAACTTGCGTTGTCTGGAAAAAATTGGTCAACGTATTATCCTAAAGCTTGACTAGATTATGAATATACCTCTTATGATCGTCTCCATGGGACCATGACAACCCTTTCCCATACTCAATCAAACATTAGCCAAATACAATGTAGCAAAATCTATATCAATCACGTACCATCTTCTCGACCGCCATCTTGGTAAATGGTGTCTGAATATACGTCCAGTTGTCCTTTGAATAAAAATGTGCGATCGCCTTGGGATCACACAATACGATCTTTTTTTTGCCTAGGGTGAACGGAGCTGCGTACACCTGGCCGTATTCCTGTGCCCACGCTTCGTATACGGCACCCGCATCCTCGGCGGTGACGAGACACTGGCCGACACCATAGAGAAAGCTCTCACTCGGTGGTCCTCGAAGCTCTGTTGTGCGGGTTTGCTGTCGAGAGATACGGAGCCATCGAAGGATGGTCCATACAGCCACCCAAGCGATAGCGGCATGCCACCGATAGGGATCAAGGTGAGTAAGGACAGGGTCCAAGACCTCTGACGCCGCTCGAGCCACGGATGACAATGTATCGAGAGGCATGGTGAAGACGGTGATGTGCAAGGGGGGACTGTCCCAAAACGTGGTTCCACCTCCTGCACGCCTTACCTGCTCCGATTGTGCCTGGTGCTTTTTAGGTCGAAACACATACCCTTGCGCTGCCCTATCGAGGAAGGAATAGATAATTTGCCATAGAAGCCTCTGGGATAGGAATCATGCTCGTGAGAGCATATCGAGTAGATTGGGAGAGAAGTATTACTATGTTGGAGATGCTGATGCGTGATGTTTCTTATTTCGGCATTGTCGGTGATGTGCAAGGGTGGACTGTCCCAAAACGTGGTTCCACCTTTTGCACGCCTTACGTGCTCCGATTGTGTCTGATGCTTTTTAGGTCGAAACACATACCCTTGCGCCGCCCTATCGAGGAAGGGATAGATAATCTGCCCTAGAAGCCTAACAATAGATTGCATGAGTCACCAAGCCCAATGCCAATGTCTAGGCTAGGAATCACGCTCGTGAGAGCATATCGAGTAGATTGGGAGAGAAGTATTACTATGTTGGAGGTGCTGATGCATGATGGTTCTTATTTCGATATTGTTGCAATGAGAGCATTTCGCGACAAGTTTCAGATTTGCGGATTCTCCGGAGAGCTTCAAAATCCGGCGTGGAAGCAGATATAGTACGCAGTCCAGTTGTGAATCATGTCAAGCTAGGTAGCACACATCTACTATGAGGGAAGAATGTCAGGCACAAGAAAAAGGAAACAGCTTCATACAGTGGTATTTTGAGGTCTGGGCAGAGTTGGCACAAAACGCTGAAAAAAGATGATCGGAATCCAAGTCAACGTTGATTCTCTGAACAGTCAGCCTCTGAGTGGAAGAATTGATCATCACCGGTCACCATTAGTAGGGACATTAATGTTCATCAGTCGTCACCACATGCCGTGCGCATAGCTCATAAGTCAGTTTTTTTCACCTATCTCATGACTAGGCGGACGTGGTCAACTTCATGACTAATAGTACGTCCTGCCACTGCTTGCCGCTGCAGCTCCGCTTCAATTTGCTGCAGGTGACAGGTCGGGGACTCGGCGAAATCATGTCGCTATGCATACGTAGATAAGATACTGATTGCTCCTTCCTCCCCATGTGGCTTGGCAGAGTGTGAAGTGTGCCAAGTGTCTTCTCAATTGATCCTTCTAGGTTGCAGTTTGAGCTTTCTTCGTTGGCCTGATCTATTCAGGGACTAGAGTGCACAAATATTCTTGTTAGTTGGGTGGATGCCTCAGGTGTGTCTACTGTCCTCCCATTGGCACCACTTTCACCTCTGTGATGATTCCAATTTGCTTCAGGCACTGATTTTGGAGTGACGCATCACGTCAGAGCCTGGATCATTCGATCTCTCGATGCAAGTCTTATTGCGAGCGAGACTGGTAGCCGGTGCCGCTTGCTCCACTGGTGTTGTAGTTTGCACCCGTATGCGTGTGCCGCGCTGCGTTCAAGTCTCTGCGTACATCGTTCCATCAAAATGATATGACACTCGGATACACTGCCCGGACATCAAATACCATAACAATATGGAGGGCAAGGCAAAATCACCATCACCCGGGGACACTATCGAGGGTATAAATAAGCCTCGAGCCAGGTCGTTTTGCCCCATCACCCAGGAAACCCAATCTTTACATCCCGCATACTCAATAATCTCACATTTTTGTCGACCAGCATGTTCTCCAAGCTCAGGTATGTATATGCCTTGCCTCGCACGCTTCATCATCGCGTTGACCGACGTGCACATATAGCGCTCTCGTTGCCTGTGTCTCCCTCTTCTCTCTGGCATATGGATTTGATGAAGGGTGTGTACCCTTTTTGGAAAATATTTATTTGACGCGCACACTCATCGTGATCGCTTCACAGAACAGTGGGATTCGTCATCCCCCACAACGAACACCCGTATGTGTGCTCTGCGTTTCTATTCAACGACCTTTGAACCTGCGATTGCTGACGACGCTTTCCCCGTTGTGGTTACGAAAGCAGCCACGAACTCGGACCGGGACTGGCTTTACCGCCTAGAATAGGGTATGTATCTTTGTTGGAAAACACTTGACGCACACACTGATCGAGACCACTCTGCAGCATAGTCGAAGAGCCCACCCTTCCTCACTAGACCATGTATGTATCCTTCGTGCTTCTATTACCCTGGATCACGTTTGAACCTGCGATTGCTGACAATGTCTTCGTTGTCGTTGCCAATAAAGTACCCATGGAAGCACACCCGGACGTTCACTATTTTGACTCCCTTTGAACTTGTTCAGTTTTCTATCCTAATATGTTGCTGTGCAGTGTTGTAAATATGCCCATCATGTCTGCATTTTGTGGGTTATGACCCTCCATTGTCAATGAAGTGAGCAGCAAAAAACTCATGCGTGCAAGGTTGTATGGTGTACCCCTGACAGGGAGGACGATTGCACAATCATTCTGGCGTTGAACTCGACACTTGGCTATTCAAGTCTATAGCGGCCTTTGTGCCTCTTACGCTGCTCCGTCCTGCCAAACGCCTCGGTGAGAGGTAAACACTGATTGAGGCAGCGGAGACCCTAAGCCATGCAAACCTCACACCAAAGCCATATCAGTATGAATTCCATGAGCCACCATGCTGGAATGACTCCGAGGCAACCGTGAGATAGAAGCCCCGAGCCGATACGAAGAATGGATACATGAAGAAACAAGGCAGTTAAAAAACGAGGCATCCACTTGTCATGCGTTAGTGGACGTGTCCCGTTGTGTTTCGCGTGCGCTCGCTCCTAACCGCCCATCCTCAAGCGACGTACGGTCGCACACGCAGCGGTAACTTAGAACCCTCCTCGTCCACAATCCGCGGTCGCGGCAGCACACCCCTGCCCACCTCAATCTGGGTGTCCATACCATCGCGCAGCTCAAACACAAAATTCTTGACGAGCACCGTCAACACCGACTACAACGTCCGACAAGAAAACCCGCGAGGATCATCGTTAAAGCATCTCACCACACAGTTGCATCTACACCCACCTTGAGCTCCGTGAGCGCAAAGTGCCTCCCCAAGCATATCTTCGCACCGTCGGCAAATGTAAGCAGGTGTCGATGGCCCTGGAGCTCTCTGGCCTTGGCGGATATCCCGTTCCGACCCTGGGCGTCCTCGAGCCATCGACTGGGCCGGAATACTTTTGCATCTTCACCCCATATAGCGACAGAGCGATTGATCGACTCCATCGTGACGGCGACAAGCGTGCCTTTGGCGATCGTCACTCTATCAACCAGCTCACCGGATGTGGTACGGACGGGTTCGGAGAGTGGGATGACATCATCTTCGGCGGCCTGTGGCGATATCAAGTCATCGACAGTGCCACCAACACGACTCGTTAATAGGTATGAACAGAGGGACGTCCGTGGACGACGTACGATACGCGTGAATTCCGTGACGGGAATATGAACGCGAAGGGTCTCGTGAACGACAGCATCGAGATAGGAAAGATCGTTCATGAGCTGATCAAAGGTCGGGTCTGCACCATGCTCGAGAAGCTCGTTCCGCAGCCTTGTCTGCACGTCCGGATTGCGCGAGAGCTCGAGCAACGCCCACTATAAAAACACTCAGTTGATACATGGAGCCCAGATGGGTGGGTGGTATTTACAACCAAGCTGACTGGTGGGAAGACGCGCGAGGGCAGTGTCAGGATAGATATAAGAATATTGTAGATAGCAATGGCACGTACTAGAGGTCGTTTCGTATCCCGCAAGGATCAACACTTTTATCTATAAATCCACGTCGACCCCAAGGGCATGTACAACGAGATGACATTTACCTGCGCTGTGATCTCTTCTTTTGTCAAGTGAAACTCCGAATCAGTGCTCGCTCCCTTGACTGTTTTGTCAGACAGAACTCAGTGCCAGTGGTACGTGTCAAGAAATGAAAAACGAGAACGCACTGAGAAGTCCAATGATAGACCTCTCTTCTTTCTCCCCACCGATACCCATCTCCAGCTCTTTCTGTGTTCGAGCCAGTAATACTTCCGAGATCTCTCCCGCCACGTCGTTGAACTTCGAAAGGAGACTCATGCGTGGGGTGGGTATCCATGCGATGAACGGGAAGACGAGCCCCAAAAGAAGGACACAGTTGTCGAGGGACATAGTGCGAGAGGGTGCAGTGAGCGCCTTGAAGACCTCTGCGACGTCGACACGCTTCCCTTCGAGCGCGCCAAAATTATGTGAGAAACCTGCGAGACCCATGATATCGAATCTGCTCCAGTGGTTATCGACATTGCAAGAAGAGGATGGGCATAAACGTACGATATTTGACTCATCCTTAGACATCAGCAAATCAGCTGAAGGTACGACAGCATGATTCACAAAAACACACCAGCTTTGGACGTCTACTACCACAGCATTATCCCCTTCGCTTGCTTCGATTATAACATCCCAAGCCCCTTTCGCCTTCGGGGGAATTCACATTCATGTCAGATGGTATCTTTTTAGTTCGTAGTGGTAATCTCGCCTTGTACGCTGCGTCGTAAAATATTGACGACAACTCCCGGATTGCAGGGATCGTAAAACCAGGCGTCAAAGCCTTGCGTTGTCTGGCAACATCAGTCAACGTGTCGTTTCAACATTTGGGTTGCGTGATGCTGGTACCTCTTATGATCCTCTCCATGGGCCCACGTCAACCCTTTTCCAAACTAAGTAAAATCCATCATACAACGTTGGCAGAGTCGGTATTCAACCACGTACCATTCTCGCGACGGCCATTTTGGTGAACGGTGTCTGGATGTACGTCCACGTTTCCTTGGAATAAAAATGTGCAATGGCCTTGGTATCACACAGGACGATCCGTTTTTTCCCCAGCGTTGACGGTACTGCGTACACGGAGCCGTATTCCCTTGCCCATGCTTCGTACAGAGCGCCCGCGTCCTCTGCGTCTACGATGCGCCTACCGACACCGAAGATGAAGCTCTCGCTCGGTGGTCCTCGCAACTCTGTGGTGCGAAGTCGCCGATGGGAGACGCGCAACCATCGAAGGAAGACCCACGTCGCCACGCAAGCGACGACGGTATTGGACGCATACCTGTGATAAGGTCCAAGGTAGGTCAGGACGGCTTCCAGGACCTCTGAGGTGGACCAGGTGATAGACATGAGTACGTCGAGCAAGATGGCCCAAGGGAAGTACGACGGTCGCAGACCACCTAAAACGTCGTTACTACCCCCCGCACTCTATATATGCTCTGACTGTGTCTGTTTCTCCTTTTCCAGGACGGAAACCCGTTGGAGTCTCGTGCTGCCCTATTGAGGTCAAGGGGGAAAAGAAGCACGACATGCGAATTCCGATTAATAGATTTGCAACGTGTCAGCATGGCCAATACCGCTCTGCAAGCCAGGAAACCACGACGGGCGCATATCAGGTAGTTTGGGGGGGTAACAAATCGTTTTCCGTGTTAGGGAGATGTGGTGCATAGGACCCGTTAGGGCTGTTCCCACGTCGGCATCACCGCAAGGAAAGCAGATGGCGACGAGTTTCAGACCGATTGGCTCACAGGACAGGAACCCCCTAGCTCCTGCCGTACAAAGAGGCGCATATACGCAGTCTAATCATGAATGCGTGCGTTGCGGTTGCTAGTACTGTCAGCGAAGAGCTTCTAGGGTCCAGAAAAAACCTTCGTGCCGGTCCGGCGGACTGGACGCTAAGACGGTGGAGCTCGCAGGGACGAGGGGGGAAGGGAGGGTCCAACCGATCCAGAGTCGAACAGACTGAAACACTCGGTGAATCGGTGCTTGTTCCATGGAAGCACACCCGGACTCTCAATATTTTAACTCCTTTTGAACTTGTTCAGTTTTCTATCCTAATATGTTGCTGTGCAGTGTTGTAAATATGCCCATCATGTCTGCATTTTGTGGGCTATGACCCTCCATCGTCAGTGAAGTGAGCAGTAAAAAGCTCATGCGTGCAAGGTTGTATGGTGTACCCCTGACAGGGAGGACGATTGCACGATCACCCTGGCGCTGAACTCGACACTTACAAACGCCTCGGTGAGAAGTAAACACTGATTGAGGCAGCGGAGACCCTAAGCCATGCCTACCTCACACCAAAGCAATATCGATGCTCTAATCATGGATTCCATGAGCCACCATGCTGGAATGACTACGAGGCAACAGTGAGATAGAAGCCCTGAGCAGATACGAAGAGTAGATACATGAAGAAACAAGGCAATTAAAAGATGAGGCATCCACTTGTCACGTGTTAGTAGACGTATCTGTGTTTCGCGTGCGCTCGCTCCTAACCGCCCATCCTCAAGCGACGTACGGTCGCACACGTAGCGGCACCTTGAATCCCTCCTCGCCCACAATCCGCGGTCGCAGCAGCACACCCCTGCCCACCTCAATCTGGGTGTCCACACCATCGCACAGCTCAAACACAAAATTCTTGACGAGCACCGTCAACACCGCCTACAACACCCAACAAGAAAACCCGCGAGGGTCATCGTTAAAGCGTGTCACCACGCAGTTGCATCTACACCCACCTTGATCTCTGCGATCGCAAAGTTCTTCCCCAAGCATATCCTCGCACCGTCGGCAAATGTAAGCAGGTGTCGATGCCCCTGGAGCTCTCTGGCCTTGGCGGATATCCCGTTCCGACTCTGAGCGTCCTCGAGCCATCGACTGGGCCGGAATACTTTTGCATCTTCACCCCATATGGCGACAGAACGGTTGATCGACTCAATCGGGATAGCGACGAGCGTGCCTTTGGCGATGGTCACTCTATCAACCAACTCACCGGATGTGGTGCGGACGGGTTCGGATAGTGGAATGACATCGTCTTCGATGGCCTGTGGCGATGTCAAATCATCGACAGTGCCGCCAACACGACTCGTCAATGGGTATGAACAGAGAGACATCCGTGGACGACGTACGATACGCGTGAATTCCGGGGCAGACAAATGCACGCGAAGGATCTCGTGAACGACAGCATCGAGATAGGGAAGACCGTTTGTGAACTGATCAAAGGTCGGGTCTGCACCATGCTCGAGAAGCTCGTTCCGCAGCCTTGTCTGCATGTCCGAATTGCGCGAGAGCTCAAGCAGCGCCCACTATAAAAATACTCAGTTGATACATGGAGCTCAGATGGGTGGGTGGTATTTACAGTCAAGCTGACTGGTGGAAAGACGGGCGGGGGCAGTGTCAGGATAGATATAAGAATACTGTAGATAGCAATGGCACGTACTAGAGGTCGTTTCGTACCCTGCAAGGATCAACACTTTCATCTATAAATCTACGTCGATACCAAGGACATGTACAACGAGATGACATTTACCTGCGCCGTGACCTCTTCTTTTGTCAAGTGGAACTCCGAATCAGTGCTCGCTCCCTTGACTGTGTTGTGTCAGACAGGACTCAGTGCCAGTAGTGCGTGTCAAGAAATGAAAAACGAGAACGCACTCAGAAGTCCAATGATAGACCTATCTCCCTTGTCCCCACCTATACCCATCTCCAATTCTTTCTGTGTTCGATCCAGTAATACTTCCGAGATCTCTCCCGCCACGTCGTTTAACTTCTGAAAGAGCCTGACGCGTGGGGCGGGTATCCACGCGGCGAACGGAAAGACGAGCCCCAATAGCAAGACACAGTTGTCGAGGGATATGGTGGGAGAGGGTGTATTGAATGCCTTAAAGATCTCTGCGACGTCGACACGCTTCCCTTCGAGCGCGCCAAAATTATGTGAGAAACCTGCGAGACCAATGACATCGAGTCTGCTCCAGTGGTTATCGACATTGCAAGAAGAGGATGGGCATAAACATACGATATTT